>JXTC01000146.1:419508-431224 GCA_002914845.1 Trema orientale
GTCTCTTTTCTCTAGAAAAATTTCAACCTGTCATAGTTAACCAAAGTTATGCCTGATCCATTTAAGATATTATCTCTTTTCTCTATAAAAATTTCAAATGTAACACTTGTGAAGACAAAATTTTTTTTAAAAAAAAAAATGAAGGTTAACCATTATTACCTACAGACTCGAAGATTGAACCTGTATAAGACCCAATTGCATTTTGCCCTCCAAATTGGGGTAACACCATAAGGCCAATTCCAACCTAATTTATGTAAAACCAATACGTCAAAACAGAACAAAACAGAGACATATGACAAGTCCATATATAAGTTTAAAAAAAAAAATCTATAAGTACAAGTTATGTGACTCACTATCAAACTATTCGCATACTTCCTTTGGAATAGACTTAGAATTCCATTTCCAGAGGTTCTATTTGAATGTTCTGTATGATCCTGTAAAACAATAAAATCTCGTCTCGCTTTTAATTTCGTCGGAATAGGAAAACATTTTGCGTCGTTATATGTTAAAACATTGATCAGCATGGAAGTTATGATCATCAAATTGGGGTATTACTTTGATATCAGCTATTTCTTGAGAAATATCAGTCTTCTTTCCCCTGAAGCGTTGTAGAGCTTTCTCAGACTCTTCAATTTTACCAATTTTCATCTGCATGTATAGAAATTTTACTCATCAATAATCAGTTCTTGCGCGCCTCAAATGCAAGAATTTCACCTACTGATCATCGGCAATTCACATCGGCTTATTTCCACTTGTTTTTGGCTCAATATCATGAAATGTGGGAGAGAAAAAAAATGTAACTAGTTAATGGTAATATAACCACTTTGAGGAACTTTTTTTTCACATAAATTTTGAATTGTGCTCACCAACCACCTAGGAGACTCGGGAATGACTAACAAGCCAAGCGTTGCTAACAAAAGTGGAACAACTCCTGAAAGTAAATTCACGTCCAAGGCATGTTAGTGTACCTTGCAACAATATTCTTAATAGTAAGAACGTAAATTAATCATAAATTAACGATTAAGAAAAATTAACCTATTAGTGCTAAGGTGCGCCAACTGAGAACAGGACCGATGAGGAAAAACAATGCNCTGCCAAAGGTCGCCGGCAACTGTATTTGCACAAGCACAAAAGAAATGACCAACCAAAATCTATGATCATCGGTACGATTAAACACGGTACACACTATTGAAAGAAACATCTCTTTCGATAGAAAACACTAGATGAAACTTGAGTTGCTAGGAACATACGGCGCTCACTGACATAAATATTCCTCTCACATTTTGGGGGGAGATTTCAGAAATGTACACAGGACCCTGCGGATAGGTAGAACAGGTTACAAGAGAAGAGTCATTCATCCGAAACGATCAGTAAAATTGAGGCCGAAAAAGGAAAAAAAAAAAAAAAAAAAACAAAACTAAATTTGTTGTAGTTACCGCGTAAGAAACAAGTCCTGTGCCGCATCCGAGCAAGAATCTTCCAAGATAAAGCCACCAAGGACCCTTTAGATTAAGAAGTTAAGCATTAAAGTTTGGTTTTGGCTAGAGCTCTAATGTCTCTGAGTCTCATCTTGTTTTAAAAAATACTATAGTTTTTTGCTTCAGTAAGATGCATATTATGGCTGTCTTGCTTCAGTCTACATGTATATACTTGTGAGTACTGACTTTCATATGGTGATTCAAGCATATATGTACAATCTAACCAAGAGATTTTTGAGGGGTGTCACAAACATTACAAGATAAATATGTGAAAAAAAAAAATTACACCATATATACTAATTTGTTCTTTCACATAAGTTAGGCAAAAAGTAATATATAGAAAGGGAAACCTTTGCAAACGATATCGCAAGCCACCCCATGATGCAAATTACATTTGTTACTCCCATCGCCTGCATCTCAAGATCAACCAAAAGAGAGTCTTTTCTATGTAGTGGTTTGAAATCTACGTATACGTACCATATATAACAAGTCTAAATATGAGCTTAACAATTACTTACAGCTCTTCGACCGATAACATCAGCTGCTTTCCCACTCCATATTGCTCCAAAAGTTGTTCCAATAATATAGATTGAAACAAATGTAGAATACTGTGTCATCGAGTATAAAATAATGTTACACATAAAAGGAAATTGAAAATTTTCTTATAAGCAATGATTTGATAAAAATGTCTACTATTCATTTTTCTTTTCAAAAACAATCAAGAATTAAACCTCAAGAACTTGGAAAAATTACGATAGTATAACCGTGAAGAGTTCCTAGTACATATTTTTATGAAGAGTAGCCTTAATAAGCTCGATATAAGCTTGTTAAACCAATGTCCCTCTGGACAGCCCTCCTTGGCTTTAACGGGATGTATGGTGTTTTTGAACTTAAAGCATGCTAATTCTGCTTTTCCTACACAAACATATACTAGTGGGCGATAGACTTCAGGTTCATTCGAAAGATTAGACTATTCTTATCTAGCTAATAAGAAGTCTCAGAAAGAATTTTAGAATAAAAACATTTTTTTTTCTAATACTCAAATTTTATTTCTTTTATTACGCTGCCCCTTCCGAGGGAAAGAAGGGTTATATATACAACTGAGAGGAGTATCTTCCCTCACTACAGACAATGATAAACGACACAACTAAAAGAGATAGAATCTCCTTTTACAAAAGTAGAGGACACTACTTTAAAGGAGAGGAAATAAGTAGAGGATACTACTTCAAAGGAGAGGAAATCTCCCTTTACAAAAGCTGTAATAGAAGACATATGAGACATATGCATATGACTACCATCCCCCGATGGGTTTATGGGTTGAACTAGAGTTCATAATATCCTTGTGTCACTGTCTGATGAGCAGCCATCTGGCTGGGTCCAGGAAGTCATATGGTTCAAAATCTTTTCATTGTCAAGAAATAAGGTTGTGAATGAGCTGTATGAATTTCTGATAGGATCATTTCAAATGTTATACTTTGCCATGTAGTGGTCTTTGTGAGCTCATAATTGACCTGTGGCATTGAAAAACAAGACTAAGTGTATGGAGGGCATGAAACCATTAGAATAATTCTATCTGTACTTGGTAAACTGGACGGAATTCTTCTCTTTCAAAGTAACTACGGATTGTTGTCCTCGTGGAATTAGTCTGGACCTCTACTGCAATAGTGTATGAACTTCCTAGGTACCAGAAAAAAGAGACCAATTGTTTTGGTACGAAAAAGGTATCATCTAGGGGTAATAACTCTGAAAACAGATAGACGGGATGAATACCTAGATCTTTTGCCATGGGTGGTCTAAGGTTCTAAATGAGCCAGGACTATAATGCCAAAGCTTTCTTAATGGCTATTTCTCATGGTCGTTTATTTTTAATAATTTTTAGAGCATCTTTGGAAAAGGATGCTGGGAAAGGAGATGATTGGGAAGAGGACGCCATTGTGTATATTTGTGGGATAATTAGAATGGCTTTGATGGTTTTACATGTTGTCTGGATAGTGTTATTTATATAGTCACTAGATAGCCTAGATAAGAAGTTTGGGTCTATATTTTATTTTTCTCCGATATGCTTAACTTCAAAGGAGTACTTGGAAAACCGTATGGCTAACCTAAGTAGTTGAATATTCACGAGCCTATTTTGCCTTAAAGTTATCATGCCATAGAAAGAAAAGAAATCTGTTTCAACAAGGAAATGATGTCCAATCAGATAAAACTCGAATTTTATTATTCATATCTTGACAACTAGGAGTTTTTTGAAAGTACAGTGGTAATAGATCTCCAAATCTTTAAAGCTTCTATTCTTATAGCCACACATTCGTCTTTTTCCATCTTTATTCTCTTCTAATAAGACTGCCCTTCAATGCTGTCATACCCCGATTCACGTGCATGCTTACATGTTATGTGTAATAGAGTTTTGTCCAGTTCTAAGTTAATTAGAGGAGTTAAGTTGGTCAATGAGGAGCTTAATGATTTTATAAGTTCATAAAGATCCTAGCAAAAAGATTTCACGTTTTACGAGACGAACTTTGCTGTTAGGTTTTATACAATAGAAATGAGATGAGCTACTGATTGAGGTACTTAGCAGTGTAAACTTTTGATGATAGACAATATGACGAAAGAAAATATTTTGACAAAAATTGAAAGTTAAGTTTCCAACAATCTAGAACAGATAAGCTGCTGACGGACGAGACAAGATTAATTCTAATGTTGTGATCAAGTTCTAGGAAGAAGTTAGTATTTCTCGATTTCCGTGCAGGACGGTTATATAAATCATAATATTTAGATGATATGTCAAAAAGTGAAACACGAGGTATTATAAGCATGAGGTGGCACTATAAGCACGAGGTGTTGAATCAGGACACTAATTGGTGTTTAGTTACACTAAGCTAGCTTAGAATAAGCTTAATCGCGTAATGTCATTTTTGTGGATTCCAATTATTAAGTGCTAATACTATGTTTGAATTATTAATTGGAGTCTAATTGACTTAGTTTTATGTTTAATGATTGGTTATGAGGCTAGGTTGCACCAAATTACAATAAGATTGACCATATAGGATCATAAGTCAAAGTATATGACTAGATTTCACTTTCTAAGCTAGGATTCACCAACTTTGGCTACACTTGTGTGTATAGGAATGTCCAGCAACGTGGTGACTATGCTAAGGGTGTTTTAGAGCTTGACACATGGAAAGTAATGAACAAAATACCTAAAATACCCCTTAGAACTTAAGTTATGCCATTTCTTAGTCATTAAGTATCACTTTTGGACTAAATCTGGTCATTTTCTTCTCCTCTCTTTCCAGCAACGACCTGAAACTCTCCTATTCATTTTTATACTTCTCTCAGCTCCCCTTAACCATTTCCAAGAGTTTCCAAGTGGTAGAACTCAATTTGGAGCTCAAGAAAGCAAGATAGGTCCAAACTAGTCAAGGTAATTCTACTAGTTCTCCTTCCTAGGTTTTGTTTTATTATTTCAATTCTCCACTTGATACAAGTTAAATAATGATTCCTCTAGATCCTCTTGAGTCCTAAGATCAATCTCAAAGCCTTGGAAATTAGTTTTGTGGAAGTAAAAGGCAAGAGCTTCAACAAAGGTTCAAACTAGTCAAGGTGAGCTTTTTTGTGGAATTTAGAATTAGTAACTTATTTCTATTGCTTTAGCTCTTAAATCAAAGCTTTTATTTGATGAATAAAGATCCTAGAAAACCTTACATATGGCTGGAAACAGAGAATTTAAGTGGAGGATTAAATTTACACTTAAAGCCCCAAAGTTGCTAGTTTTGGATTTAAGTGTTTTCATGTGTAGTAGATTTCAATTTTAGGTATTTGTAATCTGATTTTCCTAAACTTAGAGTGTATATTTTATTGATCCTATTGTTTATTACACTCATTTGGTGGCTGCTTGTGATGACACACAAGTGTAAAATTGGTTTTAGACTTTGTCTAAACCGAAAGGAATTCAAGTGTTATCTAAAAGACCCTATTTGATGTGTATATGTGGGAATTGGCTTGTGGATTATTATTACAGGTCTTAAACCATGATTTTAATCATGTGGGGATGTCCTAAAAATAGGAGAGGTGCTGTCCAAATATTTTTAAAACCAAATGGTACAATTTAGAAGCAAATGGACTAGTTTTTATGAAAGTAGGTGACATTTTAGTCTATTTGGTGATTAGGCTTCCTTATTTCGTAAAAGTTGTGATTCGGTCTTATGCTTGTTTTCTTTAAGTATTTTACATTATAGTGATCATCTTAGTAATAAAATTAACATCAGGTCTTCCATATACCTTGCCATAGAGGATACTGATAGGATACTGACCATTTCCACTATCTTTTCTACCAGACACAGGGTAAGTAGAGATAAATATTTTTACTGCATTACAAGAGCATAGTAAGTATAAGTATTTTCTAAATATTATGTGAAGTACGTGCTTATTTCTATGTACTTATGTATACTACTATGTTGTTCATGGTATGGTGTTCATGGCATATGCATAAGGTGTTTTTATGAAAGGAAAACTTAAAGTGATTTTAAGAAGGTCATATTTTCAAGAAAAGGTTACCATTGTACCTAAGTTTCTAAGTTATGTTGTTTGTGAAGTATGGCTCCTGGCTTAGTGATTGTGTAGAAAAGAGGTGGCAAAATCTCTTGAGGTTAAGTCCAAGATAGGGTGAGCCAATCAAGAGAGGCCAAATCCCTTGAGGGGAAAGAGCCAAGACAGGGTAAGCCTCAAATGATATTTATTAAGAGGTCTACTATGTCACTAAGTTAGAAATTATACTTAAAATGGGGCCCAAAATGATGTTTGAAGAAAGAATGTTTTCCAAGAAAAGTTGTACAATGGGCATCAAATATTTTTATAGCACATCATCATTCATATGCATACACCGTCTTTACTTACTGAGCGTTAGCTCATTATAGTTCTTGTAATGCAAGTTTTAGTTGCATCAATAGTAGATTTTTGAAAGTTGGCTGAGCTGCAGTTCCATTCATCCAATGATACGTTTATATTTTGGGCGCGTCTACAGTAGGGGTGCCCCTACGTAGGGTCCTGTCTATTCACCGTTGGATGGGAATCTGTATATAAATAGATTCTCCACAGATTTCCGTTATTCCCCACAGATTCCCATCCAACGATAATTAAGGCATGACCCTACGTAGGGACGCCCCTACCGTAGCCATCCCCTTATATTTTATTTATAAAATCTTTAATTGTAAAGACAAAATCTTAACCCTTTTCAGTTCTTCCGCTTTCAAATGCTCAGTTTTCAAAGAAATTTATGAAGGCTTTACGCGCCTTGGCCTAACTGGTTACGATTTCCACCAAAGTCTGACCAGCTGGGTTGGGGGCGTTACAAATGCTAGTCACTAGCATCTATTTGGAGTATATACTTTCCATCAGACGGAATTTGGGGTGGTGGCAGTGACTGCATCACTTTCTTTAGCTTTTTGACTGCTTCAACCTTTGAGAGGAGTCCATTATTGAGATCCTTTTCTGAGCATAGCATTTAGTAGGCTTATGAGTGTGGAAAGATGTAGAACAAAGTCCCTTAGATAATTAATAATTCTAAGAAACTATTCTATTTAGATCTTTATGAGATCAATGTCTGGAAACTTTAGAAGTTCTTGGTCTATATGATTTTGGGTTTTGTACTGTCCATCATATAGTTTTATTCCCAAAAATTCTATTTTGGACTAGCCTATTAGAATCTTTTTATCATAGCCTTATAGAAATTTAATGGGGCTATTTTAAGCCCAAATGGCATGACATTCTATTGAAAATGTTGATTTAGAATGCAAAATGTTATTTTGGGTCAATCTTCTGGTTTGATTCCTAGTTGCCAAAATCCTGCTTTTAGATCAAATTTTGAAAAGATTTTTGTCCGAGAAAGGCTGTAGAATAAAGAGTTTTTGTTTGGAAAAGGAAATATATCATCGGCTAGGAAATAATTCAAATAGTTATAATTAATTTCTAATCTCTGTTCTCGCCCTGCTTTTTCAGATCTCTCATTGACATAGAAAGTATAACATGCCCACGCTGATAAAAAGTCATAAAAATATTATCAGGCATATTCAAGTTATTCTCTGCTACTAATAAGAGTCTCTCCTCCTCCCCTATGATGAGTACAACCAATGCCATTACCGAAGCTTCCTCTTCTAACTTACTTGTTTCACAATTCCCTATAATCCTCACTTGTTCTCTTTCCATTCGAAAATCCTCTACTTCTAATTTAGAATACTTATATGAAATCAATAACCTTCATGATGAGAGCAAAATTACCATTGAAAATCTCCATTTGGTTAACTCCTATCATGCCTTTGCTAATCCATCAAATGTATTTACCAGATCAATAGAGTCTTCGATCAAACACACTTCTAGAAATGTTAAAGAATATGTCTAATCCACCAAATTTGACCAGTGTGAGCTTCCTGCCACTACCTAAGAGCAATTTGTTATACTACACATTCAACTTAAGTATCTGTCTTAGTGGCTTGCTCAGGAATATAGCCATATTCATTTTGGAGCCATTCACCTTGCCTTAACCTATCATGGACGAAAAGGCCTTCATGTCTGTGCAAAGATAACCCTACTTGACATAAGAATATTAAAGTAATAGCATACTTGCATAAGCATAATTCAAATGATACTTAATGCTGGGACAATCACTATCACTTTGTATCCCAACTTCTGCATGTCCATAAAAGACAAAAGATTGTTATATGCTCTAAAAGTTCAACTACAGATTGTTTGGAGTTGAACAAGACCCTCAGTCTATAGGAGCTCACTTCATTATCAAATAGTTTACTGAATTCAGAAACACGCACTTAATCTGGCTCTTCTAACAACTAGATTGCCCTTATGATCTCTGTAGACTCCCATCACGTGCCTAATTGCACCCATATCCTGAGAAAAATCTCAATAGAAGAGTTTCAGAGGATTTTTCCCCACTCTTAGATCATAATCTATGAAAAGCTACGCTAACCACATATAGCGATTCAGTCATCGAATCCATCTTTCAAGACGTAAAAAGATGGAATCATAGAAGTCACTTTCAACAAAAAGGGAAGAAGCCTAATCTACTTTACTACCGAGTACATGATGTTTTCAATAATACCCACTTCAGCAGATATTTAATTCTTCGACACTGAAGGAAATCCGTGATATGCCTTCGAATTTTGCACAAGGCATTGTTATTGGGATGTATGCAATTGTCAAGAATGCTCAAAAAAATGACTAGCTTTGGAGACAGTCTTATTGGAAAAAGATAAAGACGAAAAAAGAAGAATACGTGGCTACAAGAGTGGAAGTTTTAAAGATTTGCAGATCTATTATCATTCAACTTTCAAAGAACTAATAGTTATCAAGATGGGAATAATGAAATTTGAGTTTCATCTTATTGGACATTATTTTCTTGTTAAAACAGATTTCTGTTCTTTTTAAGGCATGATTACTTTCAGAAAAAATAGGCCCGTGAATGCCTAACTACTCAGGTTAGCCACGTAATTTTCCAAGTACTCCTTCGAAACTAAGCATATCAAAGGAAAACAAAATATAGTCCCAGACTTCTTATCCAGGCCA
Source organism: Trema orientale (assembly GCA_002914845.1). Lineage (NCBI taxonomy): Eukaryota > Viridiplantae > Streptophyta > Magnoliopsida > Rosales > Cannabaceae > Trema > Trema orientale. Next base: position 428,562 of record JXTC01000146.1, read on the forward strand.
CTTCATGACAGTATAAATAGCACTATCTAGACAAAATATAAAACCATCAGAGCCATGGCAATTATCTACAAATATACACAATGGCGTACTCTATCTAATCATCTTCTTTCCCAACATCATTTCCCAAAGATGCTCTAAAAATTATTAAAAGCAAACGACCATAAGAAAAAGCCATTAAGAGAGCTTTGGCATTACGGTCCTGGCTCATTTAGAACCTCAGACCACCTATGGCAAAAGATCTAGGTATTTATCATGTCTATCTATTTTCATAGCTATCATCTAGACCATTCTTCGTGCCAAAACAATTGGCCTATTTTTTCTGATACTAGCAAATTTATACGCTATTACAGTAGAGGTCCAGACTAATTCCATGAGGACAACAATCCGTAGTTACTTAGAAAGATAAGAATCCCGTCCAATCTACCAAGTACAAATAATAGAATTACTCTAGTAGTTTCATGCCCTCCAAGACTTGGACAAAATCCTAACAGACGAAAGGGAAAAAGACAAGATATTATCTTACTCACAATAATAATGGACCTTAGATGCCTCTAGAAGAAAACCAGTCTTCTTCAGATAATGCTGATATTATCAGTTATCAAAAAACAAAATTTCAGGATTCAGAGGATTTATACACCCAGTCAAAGCTAGCAAAATAGGCTGGGCCAAAAGAGCCGGCGCGGGCTAAGCTTGGCCTTAGGAGTAAGGCTAGATTGAGCCTATATTTCTAATATTTTACTTAATTATACATATAATATTTTTATTTTTTAAAAGCGGGCCAAGTACAGGCAGGTAGCCCGTCTTAGCCCGTTTTAGGCCCAGCCCTCTTCTTTCAAATTTCGGGGCCGAGCTGCACCATAGCCTGGTTTGGGCGGGCTAAGCTGGCCCCAATTTTGCCACCTCTTCACCCAGTCTTGCTTGTCAATATTGTTAAGAATTGTTAGCCCAAGATAGACAATCCAAGAGGGGGGGTGAATTGGGTTTTAAAACTTTTGCAGAAACTTTTCAACTATTTAAAACCATAGACCACTATTTTTAAACTTTGAAGCTAAACAAACAATATTACCAAGTATATAGTAATAAAGCAAGTATATTAAGCACACTAAATATCAAACACTCAAATAAATAGCTTGTCATAAAGTAAAGAGCGTAGAGATAGAGAAAGTGCAAACTCGATTTTTACGAGATTCAACAAACATGACGATTTGCCTATGTCCCCGGCCTTCGACAATTTGCTTTGAGCTTTCCACTATCGGATCAAGATTATGGGCTTGATCGACCCTTGTACAAACGGATTGAATTCTTCTTAGGCACACTATAGCCTTTACAATAGTTTTGACTTCGGCTCTATTACGCCTAACCTCGGATTGTTTTGACTTCGGTGCCAACCTCACCAACTCACGGGTTATTTAGACTCTGGTGGCAACCTCACCTATACACAGGTTGTTTAGACTCCGGTAGCAACCTCACCTAAATCGGGTTATTTATGACTCTGGTGCCAACCTCACCTCAATTCAAATTATTTTTCAAGATAAGAGTGAACACACTCACAAACTCTCCTCACAAAATAATGAATATAATTTTGGCTTAGGAGATTTGAGAACAATGCACTATAAATGCTCTAAGATTAGCTCAATATGATTTGAAAGTGTAACTGATGTGAAAAATAGGCTAAGACACTTTGAGAGTAGATGAATATCAATTTAAGTTCATATTCAATTCATAAATGCCATCAAATGAGGCTCTATATATAGGTATCTAAGAAAACTAGCCATTTATAGCTGTTATTAGCTTCCTGCCAAATATTTGGTCGACCAAAATTAAAGCTGGTCGACCACAAATATAGCCGTTGGAGTTTGACACGTCAGTTTAGCTCTAATGGTCACTTCTGGCCACTGGTTTGAAAAGTGTGGTCGACCAAAATCACTGTTGGTCATTTTTCAAACACCGACAGGATTTTTTGGCATTTTTCAGATTTTGACAGCTTTTGGCGTTTTTCAAAAACTGACTTCTAAACTTGTTTTAAACACTTTAAAAACATTAGAAATCAATTTGAAAAGAGTATTTTGGCTATTGCAAATTTATTTTACTTTCACAAAGATATTTAACAATAATTTAGAAAGTATTCATACCGAAATAAAATTCTAGTTTGCAAGTAGAAAATCTCTTTTTAGCCTATATCAAATAGTCATGATTTCAAACATATTTGTAACTTATTTAAACTTAAGAAATCATGTTTTGAAGAATATTTTCCCTATTCAAAATCATTATTTCTTATTTTCAAACTTCTATAATAAAATAACCATTTTAAGCTTAAGATAGTTTGAAAACTCTTTTGAAAAGTATGAGAAAATTCTTTTGAAAGTATGAGCCAATGCAAAGAGAATCTATATGCAATGAACTAAATCAAATATAAGACTAAATATAAAATATACCCTATCTAGACACGATCTTGTATCTTGATTGTCCATCTTCAAGCTTGATTCTTATAGCTCCAATATGCATCCATCTTCAAACTTGATTCCTTGATAAACTTGAGTTAGAACTTTTAAAGCCATTTCACTACACACTCAAGTTAAATCATTAGTACTAAATCAAATGTTTGTTATCTTCAAAATAAGAGTGAGTAAAATTGAAATCTCAATTTCCCAACAAATGTCATA
>JXTC01000146.1:442001-485116 GCA_002914845.1 Trema orientale
AAGGACTCTGTATTGTATTAATTAAGCATAATATTGTATTTAGTTGTACTTTTGTATTGTATTATTTAATACGATATCAAAATCTGATATAATACGAAAAGTATTATCTAAATACAGAATAAAAGATCTGTATTACACTATATTACATAATTTTAACTTTAACATAGTATTGTATAATACCCACTCTCGTCACTTTTTCTGTTCTTAATTTCTCTCTCATCACTTTCTCTCTCATGTCACTTTATCCCTTCCAAAAGTGGTATATTTCTTAAAAAAATGTAAAGTGGTACTTTTCTAAGTTTATATCTAAAAAGTGATTTTTGGTAAATAAATTTTGAAAAACTGGTAAATTTACAAGTGGTATTTCCCTAAATATTTTTTGAAAATGATATTTTTCTAAGTAAATTTTTTAAAAAAATGATATTTTTCAAAATTAACTTGTTAATACAACGTCCTAGTACAAATGTAAAACCAAACATAGTACTGTAATATAATACCATACAATACAACCCACTATAATATATCAAATATATACGGCGCACCAAACGTGTCCTAAAGGTAATAAGTTATGTAAATCATTAACAAAGGGAAAAAGTCATAAGAGCCGCATTAAATATACCCATTTTATAGATATGATATTCTAGGAGAAACTCTATTCTTGAAGCAATTATTAAATCTTAAGTTTGTTCTGCATTGAAATCAGTTTGGACTCTATAGCTGTATATTAGCATATTTAGCATGTTTCAATAGATATTTGAGGCAAGTTCACTCAATTCCCACATTTGTATTTTCTTCTTCTTACTTATGTTCTTTAAATTAAAAATAAAAATAAAACTTATTATTGGGGCATACAATATGTGTACTTTGTAGAACTAAATGGGTTTCCTTATTGGGGACTATGATCATGAGTAATGGAGGATGCTTGTAATTCTTCAAGACTTCGACCCTTGGTCTCTGGTACCATCCTCCAACTGAACAAAACAACAGCACCAGTAACGCCCGCAAATATGAAAAATGTACCTGTTACAAGAACCAAAAATAAATAAATAAATAAATAAATAAAACAACTTTTTTCGCTAATATAAAATCTTCAATGAGGTTCGAATCCTTCAACCTCTATCCAAAAAAAAAAAAAATGGGAAGGAATTATAGGCAATGTACAAGACATGCGGGGGAAAGAGTCACCAGCTGAACTCCATTCAAATATGAAGTTGAAAGTATAGGAATTGATCCATCCACTAATCAAGGAAGCCACAGTTAAGAAACTTCCTGCTGCACCTTTTATGTTTATGGGAAATATCTGAAGAAACCCATGATCAGTGATCACCTCTTTTACCATATCTATAATAGTAGTCTTGATAAAAAAAATTATAACAAGATGTATTATATTGTACAAATGGAACAAAAGAAAAGAAAAATGTTAAAAGTTAACATACCTCCAAGGATATAATCCATGGTATTCCTTCCAAACCAAGGTTAATAAAGCCGAAGCTTACCTATAGTTGAAGGTTCATGTGTACGATCATTATAAGTACTTATTTTAAATCAAAAGTCACAACGTGTGTAAAACATGAGACGCTTTATGTGATTTTTTTTTATGTGAGTTTTGGCTGTATTATCATTTTCGAAAAATAATTGATTCTCCGTGGCCCACCTACCTACCTAATAAATAAGTGGACTAGAATGTTTCAAAGTCATTTTTCGGTGCTAGATAATTCAAGAAACAAAGAAAGAGAAGAAAATATCGCTTTATGTTAAGATGTGTGCTCATTAGTCATTACCAATACACCAGAAAGCGCCAAAAAGGGGGTAAGCTCTTCTCCACAATGAAGATCCTGCTCAAGACATTAATCCATGTTGAGACTTTTACAACCGAACTAGTATTACAAAACAATAAAGTGCAAAAATGATAAGGAAAATACATATCTATATATATATATATGTGTGTGTGTGTGAATAACTTGTGTAAAAGTGAACCTGTAAGAAGAATGAAAATGCAATAAAGAAAAAACCCAGACATGTCCCAGCTGTAGATATCTGCATGGAAGAAAGGAGTTGGAATTTTAAATACTAGAACACACATTTAATTGCATTTTTACTTTAACATTATACTCATTTTCTTCATACCAGTAGAAGAGGTCGCCTTCCGAACTTGTCTATGAAACATATTTTCATTATTGCTGTTAGCATCTGTCAAAGAATGCTTACTCTGTCTCAGAAAAAGGAACTGAAATATCGTTTAACTTGACCAAATACAACTTACAGAATAAGATACCTCAGTTATTCCAACTGCTATACTCCCAATCGTACTCGAGAAACCTGTCATACATAACAAACTTATGCTTTTATTTTCTGTAATCTGTTCTTTTCTCAACAAAACTGAAACTATAAAATCAGAGAAGTAAAAAAAAAAGGTTCAATAAGTTACCTATAGACTCTAAAATTGAACTTGTATAAGACCCTAAAGCACTAAGCCCTCCAAACTGCGGGAACACCATTAGGCCAAGTCCAATCTAATGCAGTTTCCGATAAACCAATATGTTAAACGGCATAGATATGACAAAGGTCACTTATATGTACAAGTTATGTCTATAACTTACGATTAAACAATTCGTGTACTTCCTGTGGAATAGACTTAGAACTCCATTTTCAGAGATCCTATCTGAGTATCTGGTATAATCCTATGAAACATTGAATCTAATTTCATTCCTTTTATCAGGAAAGAAAAAAAAAAATTATGCTAAAAGATTTAGCATAAAAGTTATCATAGTAAAGTTATCACCATGATTTCTGCTAGTTCTTGAGAAATATCAGTCTTTTCTCCCCTGATGTGTTTTAGAGCCTTTTTGGACTCTTCAGCTTTACCAATTTTCGTCTGCAGAAAACTTTAGTCATCAGTTTAGCATCTCAAATGCAGAGTCGTCAGGAGTTTCACGTAGTGATCAGTTTTTCTCATTGGCTTTTCACTTGTTTTTGTCTCCCCTTTCTTTTTCTGTTGTTCTTAAACGCATCGCACAAGCAATTACTGGTAAATTAACAGAATTTAGAGATTTCAATACAGACTTTTGGATCACACTCACCAGCCATCTAGGAGACTCGGGTATGACTAACAAGCCTAGCAGCTGTAATAGAAATGGAACAATTCCTGGAAGTAAATTCACATGTGAGGCATTTTACTATACCCGAAACACATTTTTTTACCTTTTATAGTAGAAATGTCAATGCATATTCCAAGAAACGTTAACCTATTAGTGCTAAGGTGCGCCAGTTGAGAAGAGAACCAATGAAGAAAAAAAGTGCTTTGCCACAGCTCAGCAGCAACTGTAAATTGGAGATCACATTGGCACAAAACGAATGACAAGCAAAACATATATATCATCAAAACAATACATTTGATTAAACTTGAGTATCTAGCTACATACAACACTTAATGACATGAACGTTCCTCTCAAATTCTTTGGGGTGATTTCAGAAATATATACAGGTGCCTGCGTGCAGCAATATATTGCAAAGAGTCATTTGTAAATAAATGTTCAGTAAAGGTTAGGCAATGAAACTGCATGGTACCGAATTACCGCATAAGAAACCAGTCCCACTCCACATCCCACTGAGAATCTTCCGACATCAAGGCACAACGGACCCTTTAAATTAACAAGCATTATACATAATGTCATAATTTGGTTTGAGCTGCTACAACATATAATTTGGCTTGATCGAAGTTATATTTTGATACTCATTTTCATATATTTTATTTAAATTCTCATTTTCATATTTCATGCATAGGATCTAAACATGAGAATTGACAAGTCCATGATTCTTAGAATTTATGTGAATGGCACTCAATTACACTGAAATTCGTTCTTACACATAATTAAGCAATGAGTAAGAAATAGAAACCTTTGCAAATGCTATGGCAAGCCACCCCATGATGCAGAATAAAGCTGAAACCGCAATCGCCTGCATCTCAAAATCAGCCAAAATATTAGTGTAGTGTTCGTACCATTAATCTTTTACCAAAACATGTGTAAATATGGCTTACACGAGAAAATAATTACTTACACGTCTCCGACCAACAAAATCTGCTAGTTTTCCGCTCCATATTGTTCCAAATATTGATCCAAGAATAGATGTTGAAACAAACGTTGAATACTGCATCATTGGGTTCAAAATGTTACACTAGACAAGAATTGTTGAGATTTTCTTGAACAAAATTTTGAGAAGATTTCCACAATCTATTTCACTTTCTAAAAGAAAACAAAAAAAAAATGAAATTGTTACCGAACAAATTCCAAGGAACTTGGGAAAAACTAAACCAAAATGGTTTTGATTACAGTCTGATTTATGGTATCAAATGAATCCACCATGATGAACAAATTTATNATGAGTAAAAACTAAAACCATTTCCTTTTCGAAAGAGAGTTAGGATTCAAAACCCTGTACAGAGTACGAGGTATGTGGTGTAATTACAATCTAATGAACCTAATGCACTCAAATTTTGCTTTTACCTCTTCCAAAGTAAGGCCTAGTTCATTTACAATTCCAGACTCTGCTGGTGACGTATATCCCACCTGCAAAAGCAAAATCATACATAGAAGATATATACTTGAACACAGCACTCAATTCAATTAGTTCAAAATTACACTTGAGAATATATATTCTCCCTTCAAAGTAAAAATGGACTCTTATAGCACCAATTAACTGAGACTTCAGCCTAACTAAGAAATGTTGCTGGACTGTATACACTGACAAATATATGAATTTGACCAACGTTCAATATCACTATCATATTTATCAGTATTCAGTAATACACATATGTAAATATTATTTGATTTCTGAACGTATAAAAACTGTTAATGAAATGGTACTCACAACATTTCCAAGAGCAAAAGCACCACAGTAGACAACGAAAGTGCTAAAAATGACAGCAGAAGTAACCGAGGATGATGACGACGAGGCATCGGTACTGCCTTTGCCGTTGTTGTCAAATTCTATTTCTTTGACAAGTAATGGACTTTTCTCTGCTTCTCCTTCTTCCATGTCCATGCCTTATTTCTGTACTGCATAAGCTCTTCCTCCATTCAATGGGTATTTAATTCAACGAAGCTTTCAAAATATAATAATAATAAAATTGACGGAGCAAGTATAAGAATCTTTTGGGAAAGCTGGTTGATGAAGTACTTGGTTTAAAATAATAGACCAATTATTGTGGTTGGTGGTATGGGCAGGCACGTCTATTTTTCCCTAGTCCCGCACCATAAATTTAACCACCAGATCATATCATAGGAACAAATACGATACGGTCTCACATAACCCTGCGGGTGCAAGACCAAAGAGATGGTCAAAGTCTCATAAAGGTTTCTTTTTCGAATCAATTCACAGGGAACTAGACCCTTCTGGTTCATGTGAATCTCCTCCACCAAGCATGTACTGGATCCACTGGTGCCTTAATTTGCAGTCCTCCCATCCTTTGATTCCACTTGTTAAAGTTCGGTAACTCTTCTTGTTCGGAACTTCAGATTCAAATTTCAGAACATAAAACTTGGCTTCAGCCAGAATGACAAAGGGTCAAAGCATTTCAAATAAATGAGTGTCATGCTGTATAAGTATTGCCCACAAAATATTATGAACTAACACGCTTTATATCCATGCATTGTGATGTGGATTCATTTCCCTGAATTTAATGCCATGTTTTGCTGTATAAGTATTGCCCACAAAATATTATGAACTAACACGCTTTATATCCATGCATTGTGATGTGGATTCATTTCCCTGAATTTAATGCCATGTTTTGCTGTTAATATAACATGTTCTCCAAGTGTCAAGTTCAGAAGAATTGCATTCTCAAACTTGGTCTGCGAAAATATCTACAGGACTATCTATTTCCGAAACTTCAATAAAAATTCGAATTCTACAAGTCAAAGTTTATTTCACTTCAAAATAGTGAAAGTATTTTCATATACATGTGTTATATACTTATGTTACAAAAAGGAGGGAAAAAAAGATTTCGAAACACAATTCAGCTTGGTACTAGAAGTCAAATTCGTCACTATAATTCCAAACATCTGCTTCAAGTGTTTGAACCTGAACCAGCCGTGTTATCTCTTGTGTTCACGACAGAGTGATCAATGTTAAAAGCAAAAGACTGCTAATCAGCCGGGTTTGGCATGTAATTCAAGCCACTGACGCTTAATGGAGCGTCCTTAGGATCAAAGTGTGATAAAAGAGGAAATGGACGGTCAGGAATTGAGGGAACTGGAGAATCATTTTCCAACATCTTGACAACATGGTCCATTGTTGGCCTAGCATAGGCTACTGGATGAGAACAGAGAACTGCAATAAGGACATATTTCTCCATTTCATTCAGTGGGCCCAACTCAGGCATGTCTTCATCAATGATATCCGACATTCTACCTTCTTTCACTAGAGACCACGACCAATCTGTCAAAAGCAAAGTTTCAGGGTTATCAAATGAAATAACTGCCTTTTGCCCACTCAAAAGCTCAAGAAGAACAACACCAAAACTGTAGACATCGCTTCTTTCGGATAATTGCCCATACATGGCGTATTCTGGGGCAACATAACCGAGTGTCCCAGCCACTTTGGTGCTCAAATGTGAAAACCCCTCTTGAGTGAACCTTGCAAGGCCAAAATCAGCCAGTTTTGGCTCAAATGTTTCATCGAGGAGTATATTACTAGCCTTAATATCCCTATGGATGATAGCTGGCTGCACCCCATAATGTAGATAAGCTAATCCAAGGGCCATTCCAAGTGCAATGTTTTGACGAGTTGGCCAACTAAGCTTCTCCTCCACTGATCCAAAAAGATGGTCATAAACGCTTCCGTTTCGAATCAATTCACAGACTATTATTCTCTGGTGGCCTTCTAGAGGCACCGTCATCATGCAATAGCCTCTCAAAGTGAGAAGATTGACATGCTTAACACTAGCAATAACCTCCACTTCATGGGCAAAAATCTCATCCCAAGCAGCAGAGCAGTTCTTGAACCTTTTGAATGCAACTTCAGACCCATCTTCCAAAACCCCCTTGTAAACATTCCCATATCCTCCCATACCAATAATATTATGCCTAGAGAAATTCCCAGTAGCCTTTTTTATTTCCTCTAATGTGAACCTTAGCAAAGTTGTATTCCCACCAACCCTTCCCATCCCCGAAAAGGAAGCAGTCTCAGCTTGAACCCGAGCTTCGTTCCTCCTCCTCTTCCTTTTCTTGTGCCACATCCAAAGACATGAAACCACAACAACTCCCCCAATAACGCCATAGAAACACCCTGTCAAAATCCCCAGAAGCACTGCTCTCCTGTTTCTAGTCTTGGTCTTAGTCGGGACTAAATTGACCAAAAACATACACTTGGCAGTCCATATATCAGTTGGGCCGAACCTATTAGCAAAAGCGGCAGCATACATAAAAGGATACCCATCACAAATCGGCGATCTCCCACCGCGAAAATAAGCATTTCGGACATTCAACAACCGATCCGAACACAACCCACATTGCCGATCATCCTTCAAAGACTGATCACACGAACCATTTATTTTCCCCAACTCTTCCCCTGAAATAAGGCCCTCAAATTGGGACCTATTTCGAATACCCAAACAACTCTCCGAAAGCAAACTTCCATTGAACCCACAACTGGACTCAATCACGAATTGGGGCATAAATTCTCTAACTAAATCCGAATACAATTTCCAGCAAATATCCGAAACATTCTGAGGAAGGGAAAAATACCCGGTGGATTCAAGATACTCCGATCGAAGCATACTGATCCCTTGAACCACATACTGGCACTCGGTCGCGCTATCGAGCGAGGGGAATTGTTGATAGCTTTGAACGATTAGTTGTCTGAACGAGTCGAGATTCAACGGACAATCGGCTTCGCCCAATTTAGTAACCGGAGCTCCACGAACACTGGTTACAGGGTTGATAAGCCCTAACCCTAATCCAAGAAAAATTAAGAGAAAAGGGGACATTTTTCGGTGAATTGGGAGCTAGGGTTTTGGTCTGCAAGTTGGACTGACCGCCATTCTTGTCTTTCTTCTTCGAATTGAGAGTCTTTACTTCAGTACAAATGGATAGCTCCCAAAGTGAGTGACTTTTTCAATTTTGAAAATTGGTTGGTTCTGGACAGTTGTTAATGGAGGGAAACGAAAAGGGTTTTTTTGGGTCTATATGGCTACACCTTATTTTGACCTTTGGAAGTTTTGACTTTTTATGAAGATGATTTTACGCCGTCTGATTTGATGAGATCAGGAGGTATTTGACAAAGTCGTCAGACTCGGATGGCTAAGATTTGGTGTTAAATGTCTTTCTCCCTCTACTTTTTTTATTTTTTCGAAATAATTTTCCATTTGGCTCTGACTGACTTTTGTCTTTTGTAGACTTGTTCTCCTGCCATGTATTAGATTAGTTAGTTAACTTTTATTGTGTGTATTGTTTCTAGACTTATTGACAATGGGATGGGATTGCGTTCCAAATGGCTCATTGCAGCTGAGAATATTAATTATATAATTATTAGAATCCTTGTGAACTGGACTTGGTAAAACAACAATTTAATTTCTCTCAAGAAGTTATCGAATAATGCTATAGGGCACCAGTGGTGTCCAGCATCACAGTGATGTGTCAGTTTGTCACTGACTAATCATAATTATAATTTAAGTGGGACCCATGTGGGACCCAATTTATTAATTAAATCATCCAGTGACAAACAGACATGTCACTGTGGTGCTGGGCACCACTGGTGCCCCATAACATTGCTCTAATCCATAGGTTTGGCTTTATTTCAAAAATGCCAAATGGCGTACTCCCCTTTCGAAACCACCACCATTTTTGTTTTTTGTTTTTTGTTTCTGTTTTATTTTGTTTTTTTTTTTTTTCTTTTCTTCTTAGAAACCATCATCTTAAATTGACATGTTTCGACTTTTGTTACGTCAAAGTATCCTTTTTATTCTAGATTCTAACATCTATTTCAACAAATTGTGCCAACTTATATTTGATCCACTATAGACTTTTTTGGCTTGAATACCACTAACATACGCTCTAATGATGTGTATGACCTAATCCACTCGTGGTTAAGATACTTTTTTATTTTCTATAATTGGGTAAAAGCGTGTTTAATTATTTGACCAGACTAACACACCAATTAGTGTCCCAAAACTCACATAATTAGAGTCTTGGTATCTAATTCCATTGACCTTTTTAAGCTCTCGAAGAGTTGTAGCTTGGTGGAGAAACTATATGAATATTGTATCTCGTGTTGCGGTCGTTTTGAGCAAGGGATTGTGCAAAGTTGCAATATTTTTCAAGTAGGTAAAATTTATTTTATTATTATGCACATCAATAAAATAAAAGATATATGATTGTGCTATTCTTGATTCACTTCCACACCTTCCCCACAAACAATTCCATTTCGGCAGCTCATATTAATATTTCACATGTATTTTAAAATAGAAACAAAAAGAGAATTCTCTTCGGCATGAATTTGTGTAATATTTTGTATAAACTAGTATGATACTTGGCTATTCACTATGTAATGTCATAATTGAAGTAGATAAAAAACAACTATATATATTTGTATAATAGAACTTCTGAATCGGAAAAATTAGGTGCTAATGAATACTGGCTAATTAACTAGTTTGGGCCTATGGATTCTACCTCTTTATAAATTTTAGTCGCCCATTAGGCCGAAGTTCTCCTATGTAGAGACACATAATAAGGCCCATGAAGCCTATTTTGTGATATTAAGAGACGTAACTTGAACCTAGATGTTACAAGTTGCGTGTAGTATGTGTCGGAGCAGTGAGAATGCTAAGGCTAAGAGATGAGAATCATGATCAACCAATAGCATACTTAGATTATTGATCTTGTAGGTTGATCAGGTGTAAAGACGTCAAGTGCAATTTCTTGGAAAGCTTGAGAGGTAACTCCCTAAACCCCTGAATGTTAATATGCCTCAAACATCAAATGGATATTAATTATGTTTTGCATAATAGTAGATGAGCGATATTCATTGGTAATATTGTGATTTTAGTTGATTGATGGTGGCTATTCTTGTTTTATTAAAAATAACAGTTTGTACAAGGTTTATTATTCCTTAAAATGTAGAAGGAATATTTTATCAATTTCAAAATTAAGTGAGAAGTTCTTTTCCATAATTTCTCGACTCAAGTATCGAACCATTCCGCATATGCAATTGCTAATGGAAATTGAAGTTGGAAAATTGGTAATACAAGTTTTGTTCTCTACAAATTAAAAATTTCCAGGACTAAATTTACACATTCCTTGTTACGATAGTAACACAAAAGAATTGAATTAAAAGAAATTTGTATCTACATGTTCTACAGAACAAGAAACCAAAAATGATTGAACCAAGCAGGCCTACCCAGATGTATCGTACTCATACTCTATCTTGTTGAATTTTCCTCATTACACAAACGGTCTACCATTGGATGGTCACTGCTACAAACAAATAACTCCTGCTCATCAGAGCCTGAAATGTAATTCGGACTCCAACCCCCATAGCTCACCAACTGCCTTAGATCATCAAGCTCACCTAGAAGAGGAGGATGCCGGTCCGAGGTCGCTGGAGCCGGAAAATCCTCCTCCAACATCTGCACGACGCGGTCCATAGCCGGTCTAGCATGCGAAAGCGGATGAGAAGAAATCACTGCCACCAAAACATACTTCTCCATTTCATCCGGGGGGCCTAATTCATGCATGTCCTCAATCACATCCAATGCTCTCCCCTGTTTCACTAGCGACCATGCCCAATCTGTCAAAAGCAAAGCTCCCATGTTGTCGTCCGCTTCGATGACCGCTCTTTTCCCGCTCAAGAGCTCAAGAAGCACAACCCCAAAACTATAAACATCACTTCGCTCCGATAATTGGCCATATAGAGCGTATTCGGGAGCAACATAACCGAGTGTCCCAGCTACCCGGGTGCTCAAATGGGAAAATCCATCCAGAGTGAACTTCGCAAGGCCGAAATCGGCGAGTTTGGCCTCGAAATTTTCATCTATAAGTATGTTACTAGCTTTTACATCTCTATGAATGATCGAAGGTTTTACCCCATTGTGCAAGTAAGCTAATCCCCGAGCCACACCAAGAGCAATCTTCCGGCGACTCGGCCAACTGAGCTTCTTTGTTTCGAACCCGAAAAGATGATCGAATAGGCTTCCGTTCTTCACCAATTCACAGACAATGACTCTCTGGTGCCCTTCCAGTGGCATTGTTTCGGTACAATAGCCTCTTAGCGCCACAAGATTCACATGCCTAATGCTAGCAATGACCTCAACTTCGTGCAAGAAAGTTTCATCCCTTGCTGCCGAGCAATTCTTGAACCTTTTCAGCGCCACTTCGGAACCGTCCTCCAAAACCCCTCTGTAAACATTCCCATAGTTTCCCACCCCAATTTTGTTCTCCCTCGAGAAATTTTTCGTAGCTCTTCTGATTTCCTCAAACGACAACTTAACCATTGTCGTATTTCTACAGGTGGGTTCGATTGTACGAACGAAACCCATCTCTGTTTCGGCCATATCCGTCTTCCTCTTCCTCCTCCTCCGGTGCCTTTTCCACAGAATGGAAACAACTCCAATTGCCCCAAAAGTCCCAGTTACACAACCTCCGAGCACAGTCCAAAACACCGACTTCTTCTTCTTCTTAGATGTCCCGCTTTCCGGACCAAAATCCAGCGTGAACAAACACTTAACCGTGTCCAAATTGGCCGGTCCGTATGGATTTACAAAAGCCGCAGCGTATAAAAACGGATACCCGGCACAATCCGATGCATTCCGATTACTACTGCCATTAAATTGAGTCTCAAGCACCTTTGTCAAACTCGCTACGCACGAGCCACAAGGCGAACTATGATGCAAAGACTGGTTACAAGAACCCCATATTTGCTTGAGCTCTGACTCCGAAACCAGAGCTTCGAACTGCGATCGGTTAGTGATATTCAAACAACCCTGTGACATGAAACTAGTACTGAAGCCGCAAGTCGATCGGATTCCAAAACCGGGTATGGACTCGTCGACCAAGCTCTCGTACGCGTCCCAACAAGGCTCGGCGGTGTTCGCAGGCGGGAAGAAGAGGCCGGTGGTGCGGAGATACTCGGCGCGAAGCAGCCGGAGTCCTTGGAGCATGTACTGGCACTCGGTGTGGACGTCGAGGAACATTACGCGTTGTGCGCTTTGGAGGATCAAATTGCGAAAAGCGTCGGTGTTTAGGGGACAAAGAGCCGAGGAGTCCAACTCTCGATGCGGGTTGGTTTCCATTTCATAGTGGTCTCTGGCGATGGAGAAAGTAAGACTGTGAAAAGTCGAGGCTAAACAGAGGAAGAAGAAGATGATGAAGAACCGCATTTGGAGTAGGATTCTGGTTTTTAGACGACGGGGGAAAATTCGAAGTGGGATGTGTAATAGGTTTTGTTTCGTTGTGAGACTCCTGGGACTTTGAGTCGTCTTCATATATATATATATATATAAATTTTTTTTTTTTGGGTTGAACTCGAAAGCAATTTTCCAACATGACTTTTCAAACATGACTTTTTTGACCGTTACTATTGGAGGGAGGCAGCTACTCAAAGGTCCGAGGAATTATAACAGTAACAGAATTTTGAAAAGAAAATTCATTGCCTATGGTTATTCACACCTTGACATCTATACATTATAAAGTTAGACCATATTTTTCTTTTTTCTTATCGGTTAAACAGTTAGACCATTACAATTATAATACGCAAGTTTTTTTTTTTTTTTCTTATTTTTCCTTAATTTGGCTATGAACCTGCGTTTGATCTTGGATTGAACTTAATATCTGATCTGATAATTAAGAATGTTGTTTGGAAATAGCTCTTATAATTAAGAATGTTATTTGGAAATGGCTCAAAGGGCAACTTAACATCTAAAAAGTGACTAGGAAGTCTACGACTTTTAGAGAAAAATAAGCCATATGAAGTTATTTAATTTGTTTTCACAAAATAAATGAGTATTTGGCAACTTGATATTGAACCCACAGCAATGGGAAGCCGGATCCTCTGTCCAATCTCTCTGTCCACTTTCCTGTCTGACTAATAAAAATGAGACACGTCAATTAAAAATATTGTCTTTTCATCTCATCTCCACAACGGAAGGATGCGCTCCGTTTACCCATTAAATAATTCTTAAAAGGAAAAAAAAAAATTGGAAAGGGAAACACTACAGACCCAGACTGCTTTGCCTTTCAAAGAGTGAAATTTTCTGGATTTTCTTCATGGGATGGATCTGGGTCTTTCAATTTTCTAAGTTGTTTAACCCAATTTTTTAATATTAAAAAGAAAAAAGAGAAAAACAAATGACGAAGTTTTTCTCTGCCACCGTGATTTATGGCTGATAGACAAAGGACGATGAGAAGATTTCGAGAGTTGCCGTCATGCCGCACAGAATGTTTTTGGGAGTTTCGGCGAGTTGAGGCGGTGTTGTGGGGAGTTTCGGCGAGTTGCAGCTGTGATGGCACCCTCTAATCTCTATCATAGAGACGATTAGGGAAAACGGCTTCATTTTATACCATTAAAAAAGAAAAAAGAAATGTTCTAAGACCAGTTCCAAGATCGTGCCTTTTCATCTGTGCGTTTCTTTTCTTTCTTTAATTTAGATCATAAACGACCTTTTTTCCCGTTAAAAAGAGACGTTAGCTTATGACTGATGTGGCAAAAAACTAGTGGATGGACAGGAAAGTGGACAGAGAGATTGGACAGAGGATCCAGCTTCCAGCAATGGATGGCATTCATAGTGAAATTCATTTGATATATTAGTTTGGTCAATTTTGTCTCTCAAAGTGAAAACAGGTATTTGACCCGTACTCAAAACACGCAAATCAACCTGACCGAGGACCATTTGGGCTTATATTAATGGACATGCCTCATTCTATGTAGCCCACAAAATCAAATGGGCTCCTAAGCCGATGGCCGAATTTTGGATGGCTATTTGAAAATTTTCAAACACTGCTGAAAACAAGGAGAAAAGTACCGCAGTGCCCTTTTTTGGCACCTTGTGTCACTCCATATTTTTTTTTCTTAAATTAATATTCATGCCCCTTTTTTAAAAGGGGTATGTGATTGTTTTTTTTTTTTTTCTTTGGCAATAATGTTTGTATGTGATTGTTTTACTTGAAAAAAGTAAAATGAAAAATGGTTTTAAATCAGTGGAACATAAGTGATTTGCGTGAGAAAACTAATGGTGGTAAATTATTGGTATATCAATGATATACATCATTTAGTTGAAAAAAAATGAAAGTAAATCAATGGTATATGAACAATTTACTTCATTTATATAAAGGGGAAAAAAGAGAAAAGGTGGTGGTAAATTAGTGGCATATAAGTTATTTACTTGAGGAAAAACAGTGATGGTAAATTAGTAGTATATCAATAATTTACATGATTCAATTGGGAAGAGAAAATGGTGGTAAATCCATGGTATACGAATGATTTACTTAAGCAGAAAAAAAAAAGGGGGTAAATATGCGGTATATAAGTGATTTACTTGAGGAAAAATAATGGTGGTAAATTTAGGCTATATAAATTATTTATATGATTTAATTGAGAAAAAATGATGGTAAATCTATGGTATATGAATGAATTACTAGAGGAGAAAAAAATATAAAAAAAAATAGTTGTAAATAATTGGTCTATAAAAGAGTTACTTGAGAAAAATAAGGTTAATTAGTAGTATATCATTGACTTACTTGAGAAAAATAAAAACAAGAAAAATATGATTTATTTACTTACTTGAGAAAAAATAAGGTGATAAATTGGTGGTGTATCAATGATTCACTTGATGTAATCGAGAAAAAAATTGTGGTAATTCAGTGGTATAGGAATGATTTACTTAAAAGGGAGAAAAAAAAAGAGAGTGGTAATTGATTTGTAGATGATTTATTTGAGAAAAATGATGTCACATATTTATTCGAGAGAAAATAAAAAGGAAGTGAAAAAAAGGGGACTCAGTATTAGGTCAATTATTCACTTGAGGGGTTAAAATAGTAATCAATGAGTGGTATATAATGATTTGTTTCTACATGGAAAAAAAATTAAAACAAGAAAATCAATACTCTTTTTTAAAAACAAAGTTGAAATGACCTTACTTTCCTTTTTTGAGAAACTAATGTTGGAAGGATATATGCCCAAATAGCCCACGGAACAAAAGGCAGGCGGAAGATCAATAGGTTGCTGGATTGTGCGGTGCCAGTCCACGATCCTAGTTTTAAGGGTAAAAATAGAATATGTGGTGTGACGATTTAAAAAAAGGATAAACGTATAGATAAAAGAGAAAAGGGGCATTCGTTGAAGCATAGGCTAAAAAAAAGGTATTCTTGTACAAACCAGGAAATTTGAAATTTTATGTTGATTAAAAAAATAAAAATCGAAAAATTCCATCTTTTGAAATTGTTTGAAAATTCTCTTATTTTAATTATAAAAATACCACTTTTAAAAGTATTTAAAAAAATATCACGTTTATTAATTGGTGAGATACTTAACCAATCAAGTTACCTAACTTAGCTGGTTACCTTGAGTACTATTGAAAAATACTAATTTTGAAGAATAAGTAGTACTTTTCTACTATGTATTAAAAGTATTATTTTTCGAAAAACTTTTTTAAAAATTGATATTTTTCTAAATCAGTCCTAAATTTTTCAGAAAATTTAGCCCATCTAAGATTTTTCAATTTTTGGTAGGAAATTTTTGATACTTTAGGTGGAATTTTGAAAGAAGCCGATTAAACAATGACCGAATTTTGAAACATATTTGAAAAATGTCCTTTTTTATATTTAATAGATCAAATTATATTGACTTTTTCATATTTGATACGACGCTACTTTACCTTTCTCTTAATTTTCCTCACGCTAATTCTAAAGTCATACTCTAAATTAAAATTTTAAAATAAAAAATGTATATACCTTCAAATACCTGGGCTCGGCCTAAGGCAACACAATGACAGAATGTTAGCCCCCAATATGCAAGAATAAAGGCCATGGAACATTATTATCCCATTTCTCTTCTCATTTTATGTATTACATTATTATGTGCCATTATAGCGTTATTGTATCATCAACCTATGAATCTGAACCTTTTCCAAAATCACTGATGGCGGTCGTTAATGTAGTCTAATTAGAATCTATTATACCTCCTCTAACTATCCTAGAAATCCTAGGGACCTAGCAATGCCCAGTACAGTGGCAAAAAGGTCGATCCTATGAGGAACTGCTCTAATTAACAAGCTATTAATCCTAAGGGTTACGGGAGATTCTAACTAAAACTAAAACTAATGTGAATAAATAAAATAATAAAAGTAATAAAATAAACTGGATTAAAGGTTTATTATCCACCACTAATCACTTCATTACATCAAATACCAAGTATCATATTAGTCAATATTCAAACTTATTAGCTAGGAATTAGCAGCATACCCATTAGCCCTAATTCTCTTTCTTAAACTCACTAGACAAAACAAGCTCTTCATCTAAATTCTATTAGTTAGATAATATCAGTTACACTCACTCAATTAGTCTAACTAACACATTAAGATCTTGAGAATATACTAAATTAGGCAATTCATCTTGTAAGCTCAGAATCGTTTAACCTAGGTCTTACTCCCCATCACAATCTCATATAATTACGCAACTATATTATCAATCATGATCATGCTACTAACAATAGAAAAATTAGATAATTACGGATCTCACTCCTACTCAAGTATTATTATATCAATCATAAATCATTAAGTAGCCATCCAGATAATATACAATCAATATAATAGTCATCAAGCACAGAAGAATATAGGACAAGTTTGAATTAAGCATTGACTATATAAAAACTTGGAAAATCAATATAGCTACATGACTAGAGCTTTGAAATCGCCCTTTAATACAACCTAAAACCTAATCTAGCAATAATATAGAGTATAGAAATAGAAATATGAAGCTAAAAAAGAAAAAAAAAATAAAGAAAAAGGAAAAGAAAGAAGAACGAAGGACGACTGCAGCTCCTGCCTCCATGCTCTCACTCTCTCTCTTTCTAGGTCTTTTAGTGTTTTGGTATCTCTCCTAATATGGCCCCATCTAATATAAGATGTCCTATTTTTAGAGAAATAGGTCTAAGAGGTATCTAGGTTAAGTCCCACACAATTAAGAAGTCTTAGGCTATCAAATTAATCAAATTCGGTGACTAAATGGGCCTATAGTGTCACGACTCATGGGCTCCAGCGTCTCTGGTTCTTAGACTTGAAATTCCTTTTTATTTTTCAACTCTGAAGCTGGCGCGGTGGCGCACGGGGTCTAGCACTGCAGCGCCAAGTCCCTGTTCTACCGTGGTTTTGCTGCCTTGCTCCATTTTCATTCTAACTCGTCTCGTTTCAACTCCTTTCCGATCCTTTTCCTCTTTTGACATCTAATAAATATAAAACAAGGTAATTAGTCTCAGAATAATACAAAAACAACTAAAGTAATGCATAGAATAAATCATTATTTAAGTATAAATTAATACCTATCAATCACTCACAAAGTCAGCTCCAAGTAATCTTCCCTTGCGAGCTGATCAAAAGTCGAAGGAAAAACTTCTATGAAAATATGGAAGGCATTGCCAATAATTCAATACCAAATCATGACTCACTTTACCTCACACAAATCAGCCTAAAACCCCTAATCCCAAAATAGAAAATCCAAAATGAAATGCTACTTACTATTAACTGAACTCTAATTATACTTTAACTTTATCCTTGAGCTTTTGAAATTCAAAGGATATGGAGTATTGCCGAATCGTGAATATCGAGTATCTCCATATTACTGGCGTACTAAGCCTACAATTTTCGACATCACTGACATCGATACCAACACTGACATCGACAAATTCTTTGGCTCGATTCTGGTAGAAGAAGAGGAATTATGGTAATGAGGAGAGTGATTATAGTGGCAAGGGAGAAGAATATAAGGGATTATGGCAAGAGAGATGGAAGGGAAAGAGAATGAGATTTAGTTTCAACTAAATTTCAATCCCACTTTTTCTCACTTTTTTTTTCGTTTGTTTTTTTTTTCCCCATTTTTCGTTTTTTTTTTTTAAATGTTATAAAACTAAAAACTAAAAGATTAATTATAAAACAATTTAAAATGCATACTACTGTCTTTTACCTAATAAGAGTTAATTTGGTCATTCTATTATTAAAATCAGCTAATTAGGCAGCTCAGGGTATACTTTTGCAGAGATTTCAAATATCAGAGTATTAATTTGTAAAACTCAAATTTGAGGTTATTTTTTACTAACAACTTGAACCTTAGAGTATTTTTATATCATTATCACTTGTAAAAATTATGACCTCTTTTGTGACTAGTTATAAAATATTAAAAAAATAGAAAAAGCTCACAATATTCACAATTAGCCCTAAAAAAAATATCTTGAAAAGTAGTAGTAAAGTTATTTGAACCTTAAAAAAACTTTTAATTTCATCAATTTCATTATTAAAAAAATTATAAATGCTATTTAATTAGCAAAAATTGAAATGGCATGTTTTTTTACTCATTATTGAAACAAATAATGTCATTTTAACGAGAATAGCTTATCCTGACTTGGCTTATAGAAATATGACCAAATTTTAGACCCAATTTAAGTAAATATCTCTTTGTTAAATGTTATAGTAAAATGTCCGGTATATATATTTATATACAATATATATACCCAATGTAAAATTTTATATACTAAGTACAAAAAATTATATACCCACTATATGTCAATACAGTAACTGAAATTGATAGATATGTTTATCTACCAAATGTAAAAATATATATACCTGAACATTTAATTATAAAATTTAAAAAATGGACATCTACTTAATCAAATTTAAAATATTAGTCATCTATCTAAATTTCTCTCCTTTTTTCACGTACATGCTATTTATTCTTCTGTCAAGAGAAAATACATACATATTTATACGTTTTTTGAGTTTTCAGTGCAATTGGGTCTTTGGTCTAACCCTTATACCTTCCCTGATCCCTCCCAATTATATGCCACCAACAACTTTAATATTATGCAAATAAATGTCGACATCTTCCCTATCATTAATCCTTAATCTTTTATGGCCACCAAAAAGCTATAAAGCAAAGCCATATTTCTTTGTCCCAAAACCATTACTCAAAAACAGTGAGCAATGTAAGCACATCAACCGGCATTTCAGGGACCATAAACCTGAACCATCTGAGAATGATTTCACTACTCACAACTCACAATAACACAATATCATTCATCATTCGCTTTACCTCTTATCTCTCGAATTTTTTTAAGTTTTATTTTGCTTTATTTCCCTTCGACTTATTAAATAAAGGACAGCCCGGCCACTAGTGGTAATAACAGTAGAACACTGACACCACAAAACAAAAGCAACTCTGAACCATCATCAATTAATTAATTAAATTAATATTATTTCAACAGTTACATACCACTTACTAAGCAAATATTTTATTATAATACTCCCTTCGATCTTGAGTAGGTATCTTTCTATTTTAGCATATAAAAATAATCAAGGAAAAAAAAATATTACTATCACATGTCCGGTCCGGGCAAACCACGATTAGAAAAAAAAATGTATTAATTAATTGTAATTAAATTCCTTAGTTAAAAACGTTTAGAGGAGAGATACTTTTGCCGTGTGGTCAAATTAAACAATATTTCATTACAAAAAAAAAAAAATTAAACAATATTCTTCCATATGTGTGGCTCCGGAGAGTCTGCCTCAATTGATGAAAGGGTCACTGTCTTCTCTTTTCTTCCTGTTACACATTCCCGGGTTGGATTCAACTTATAAAAGTAGAATATTAAGGCACATTTGGTATTTAAATTTTATTCTATAAATTTAAAAATAACTTTTTATATTAATTTTTATATAGAAAATTGATAAGATAAAATAATTTATTCCATCAATTTTCCATAAAAAAATTATTTTTGAATTTGTAAAATAGAATTCGAATTATACCGAATACGCATGATTTTAAATTCTTTTATTTTCTTATGCCCATGTTCTATAAGATGTCTAACTATTTAGCTAAATAGCTCCAAGCTTTATTTTTGGGTTACTATAAAATAATTGATTTAGGCCTCTCTTTTGGTTAGTTTTATTGGATCATGCAATGAACAGGTTGTTTTTATTTTTGATCTGCCAACAATATTTCATTAGTGGTCCGAGGTGTGGTCAAAGAGTCGTATGGTATATGGCGTTGACTGCAAGATTATCATTTCCGGATATTAATTACGTGTATATAAGTATGTATAGATTCTCTTTAGAACGTAAGCGTGAATGAAGCACCGTACCAAATGACAACACCATAACTTGTTTTTTCGATAGTTATAATTCAAGAATATACATTAAGTAATGGGAGATTTATCATATTCATATTCATATTTACCAAAAAATGTAAAATGGGTCTTGAAATGGAATAAAAAATGTTAAAATTTATGGTATGTAAGAATTTTGTATTGGATTTCAAGAAATTGGGGAGAAGGATGGGGATTAAAGTTTGTTCCCTGCAAGTGGAAAAATTTATAAGGGACTTGGGACACAGAACTTAATTCACATCGCCCAAGGCATTGGATAATTCACATGATAATAATATTTGTAGCAAACAAAATAGGAATAAAAAGTTTCAGTCAGTGGACTCAAAATAGTATTCTCTTTTACGTTATCTCGGTTTCATTATATAACTTATGGGCGGTTTGTTATATTATAAAAATGTTAAATTGTACAATAAAATTCATATGTCAAACAGTAAAATGAAAAGTGTAAAAAATAGTACATTTAGCACTTTTCAACTTTACATTGACCCAGATGACTAATCAGAAAATAAAATCCTACAGTAAAACTTTATAAGAAATAGAGATGAGATAAAATTGAAAAGAAACTGGTAATAGATACATATAACACACAAAAAAAAAAAAAAAAAACAATAATACCATCTAAGACCACTCCCCCAATAATAAAGAGACAATTCAACTTAATTGTTAATTTGTTCTGTCAAAATATTATTGCGACATGAATAGGACCTCACTTACACAACTAAAACAAAAACTTTTATCAAAAAAGTCCATTTAGCTATATTATCAGTGGAATAGTTGACATTTCTAGGAATAAAAAAGGAAAGACAAAGTCAGAATACCATGGCTGAAACTACAAACGTTATTAAGAAAAGAAGCTTCTTAATAGCAGAGATGAGATAGTAAAAAGAGTCGGATCTCACTGTAAGTTTACTCCAGCTAAAGGACGAGCAACCCGCAAAGCTAAAAAGATAGCTTATTGTTCGGCATTCAAGGCAATGTTTGCCATGGTACAGTCATGGGCAATGTCTATGACTTTCCCGTGTTCATTTTCGAAAGTGAAAAATCGTCTCACACTAGATAAAAAAATTTGAAATTCAAATTCAAATTAAGAAGAATTATATGCTAACCTTTATAATGGATTGTTATCTACCCAAAAATAGGTATCATCATTCAACCTATATCCTTAATGTCTCTTTATATTGAACCATCACACTCATAATGACATCGATAATATATCAAACTATCTTCTTCCACATCTGTAGCTAAAATGCACCCATAGCCCATAAGGAAGCCAGTGACATAAGAGATAAATCCCAACGTATGCATACCAGGAAGAGTACTGGTCTGTTCTGAGTTGTTCTTGTTCTACCCACATTCTGTGCTACAAATCCAATGAAGAGTTTAAATTTTTGCAACCATGTGTGACTATAGAGGGTGT
Source organism: Trema orientale (assembly GCA_002914845.1). Classification (NCBI taxonomy): domain Eukaryota; kingdom Viridiplantae; phylum Streptophyta; class Magnoliopsida; order Rosales; family Cannabaceae; genus Trema; species Trema orientale. Next base: position 463,780 of record JXTC01000146.1, read on the forward strand.
TCGATCATTCACCTTGAACTCAATAATATTTGAACTTCCAAAGTGGCCATTTTGCCACACACACTTATTTAATAGAAAATGTCATTCAATATATTTATAGCTATATTTTTGTCATTTTAAAACCAAAATACTCAAACCTATGGAGTCCGACATGAACAAGAAATGAACTTAGATTGCCAACTCTTGTCTATAAAAGATAATTGAGGGTATCCAATTTTACATGTAAAAATATTTGGGTTATTTAGCTCCTAAGACTTTTAGGCTAAATGTATGGGTTTACCTAGCGTAGCACACTTTTACATTGGAAACATTATGGTCATCATATTCGCATAAAAAAGTATAGGGACTTCATACACAAATTAAGAAGAATTATATGCTAACCTTTATACTGGATTTTTATCTGCCTTATAGTTCTGAATGTCATTTGTTATTGAATCATCACGGTCATAGTGACATCAGTAATATATCAAACTATCTTTATCTACGTAATAGTCTCCGTAGCTAATATGCACTCCTAGGGAAACCGATGACATAAAGAGATAAATCCTAACTCATGCGTTATAGATTAAATCCCAATGTATGCATGATAAATAAATCCCAACATATATCAGGAAGAATGCAATATTTCGAGTTGTACACAGTTTTTGTGTGACAAATCCAATGAAGATTTTAAAATAGGTTCTCAGCCCATTTTTTTTAAGATGATCATGTTTCGTGTGACAACTGTCTCCTTCACCGTCCTCCTTAATGGTAGCTCTCTCCCTAGTTTTAGCCCATGATGTGGTCTATAGTATGGAGACCCACTTTTGCCCTACCTCTTCATCCTATACAGTCAATACTTTCTAAGCTTATCCTCTGGAAAGAGTCAAAAGGATCGATCAAGGGGATCAAAATGGCACCAAACTGCCCAATGATTTTGCATCTAATGTACGCGGACGACACGTTCTTTTTCTGTAAGTCAAGCCTAGATAATTTAAAGAGTTTGCAATCTTGCCTCCAGTGTTAATGTACATAGTCGGGCTAAGTTATTAATTTCACACACAAATCTAGTATCATCTTTTTAAAGAAAACACGAAGACTGATCCCAGGGAGATGGTAATGAGTTACCTGGGTTTTAAGGCCATGACAAGGAGTGAATATTTTTTGGGAAATCCCCTGTTTCTAACAAATAACCATATAAGAGATTTTCTTTTTATTAAGGAGATAGTTATTTTAAGGCTTGATGGTTGGAAAGCCAAACTTTTGTCAAGAGTTGGCAGAACTACTTTGATAAAGGCGATTATCCAGAGCATACCAACCTACAGTATGACTACTTTCAAACTTCTAATTATACAATGTGAAGATATGGACAAGACTGTTAGGAAGTTTTGATGGACCGGTAGCTTGGAAAAAGATAGCTTTTAGCGTTAACTCGTTGGGATACGGTTTGCCAACTAAAGTCATGTGGTAGACTAGGCATTAGAATATTCTCACATATTAACTTTGCTTTCCTAAGCAAATTGGGTTAAAAGTTAATGTCGGGATCCGACTCACTTTGGGCAGAGATTTTATGCAAGAAGTACTGCTGAAATGGGAATTTTCGGAGCACTTAAACTGCCAACTACCGCCTTTACAGTGGCCAAGAGAATCTAGTCTACTAGGGACTTCATAAAAAACAATAGTTGTTACTTGGTGGGAACAGGGGCGAACGTCGATCTCTGAAATGCCCCTTGGATCCCCTGGCTAAGTCTAGATGAGTTTAGAGCTACCTTAAACCCTTTGATCCCGATGGGCAATGTTCATGTGAGTGCGTTAATCTCAGAGGATGGTAGAGATTGGAATATGGAAGCTCTGTCCCAATGGTTTAGACCACCTTTCAATACTGATTTTTCTATAATTAAACGGTTGCCTTCATATCACAATGACCTCCTCATTTGGAAAGCTACAAGAAATGGGAGTTTCAATGTAAAAAGCGCGCTCTAGAGTGCTAAACAAGATACTTTTGATCAACAGGCAAAAATATATGAACGATTGAAGTTATTGCTATGGCAAGTGGCCCATGATGTCCTACCAACAGGGGAAAGAGTGGGCTCAATTTTTGACCGTCTTTCTAGAGATTGCCCTTTGTTCTATGGAAGAGTGGATTCAGTAACCCACTCATTCCTACTGTGCCCATTTGTGAAAGTTATTTGGTTTACTAGCAAATGGAACCTAAGGGTGGAAGGATTCCTTGTTGCCAATGGATTAGAATTGATTCGCTGGATATTTGACCCATCATACATTCCTATCCTAGAGAAAAAACTCTGCCAAGAGTTTCAACTCTTTGCCTCGGTACTGATAGACAAAACTTGGTAGGCCAGAAATTCTTCAATACATGAGGGCACACGTTTCAACCCATACCAATCTTTGACTGCGGTCAACAGTGTTGTCTTGGAATTCCCTAATTCGAGGAGAGGAGAAAACTCAAGGCCTAGGCTTGATAAGTGTCATAGCAGCGCATCTACCCGCTAGCTTAGTCCAACAACGAGAAGACGCTGGCTCTATGTGGATGCAACATATAAGAATGGTCGGAGTGCATCTAGGGTAATCGCATGGGACCACGCTGCTAGCTCTTACTACCTTGCATGTTGATGTGGCTATGTGGATTCTCCTTTGAAAGCTGAGTTCTTTGCATTCAAGTCCACTTTAGAAGTCTGCCCCAGTAATAGTTGGATAGGTATCGACGTCTGTATAGATTCTCAGGAGGTGGCGATAGTAACTAAATCTTTGTTAGCTCCTATTTGGTCTTTACGGTCTTTACGGCCTTTACGCCTGCATGTTTTTAGCCTTTTGGCCCCTTCTTTTAATGTCAATTAGGTCCCAAGAGCTGCCAACTGATCAGCCTATGAATTGGCATCATGGACTTTTAGATCGGAGCGCTTAAGAACTTTCTTTATTCAGGAGGTAGCCCTTGCTGTGGCTACCACTTTGAGTTACTATTAATAAATTCCTTACCTTCAGAGCGAAAAAAAAAAAAAAAAGCTTTCTTTTTCTGCTTAAAATAAAAGAGGAATAGGTAACTAGAATGGCCTTGTATGAAAGCTTCCAACTCCATTAACTAGATTTTTTATTGAGGATCTTTTAATTATAAGCTTTACCGCGTTAGGCGATGAAGTATGTCACTCTAACATTACTGAGTATTATTACCAATAAGATTGTTAGGGCGTGGCCCCAGATACTTTACATCACGTACTAGTTAGGCATCTACAAGCCTCACAATTACTAGGCTCTCAAGAAAGTCACCAGTACTCTAGCTAGTAACCACTAGTTATACTAACCAATCTTTACTATTAGGCCACCCCACTCAATATTCCATCCACCAAGATTATACAATCTCCAATTCCAATGCAAAGAAGTGTGCTAGTGCTACATATATATAGCACGAGCATCTCCAGTGTAATGTTATTTCATCATGCAAATGCTACAATTTATCACATAACACAAATACTCTCCTCCAATACAATGATATTTGTTATGTCAGACTTTGTGATATTCTTGGTCTTAAATATAGCATAATGTTATAATTATAAAATAAAATTCATACTTTCCAAAACTTAGTAGGTTACTTTTACAATTTTCAATTTTTAATTAATATACTTTTTTCATACTCAACTAATTTACAAAATTAACTTGTTAATTATTAAGTAAAAAAATTTAAACATAATTTTTTGAATAGTATTGTGCAGTTGAGTAAAAATATAAATTTCGTATTAAATTTATAATTTTGCTATTTTATGTAAAATATAACATTAGCAATAATATTTGCATTAGATATGGCTTGATAGTATCACTGTTGTGTGTAATTTTTATATCTGCTCGTGTTTAATGAGCTGGTTCGAAGCTCGTTGTGATCGAGATGTTCGAGCTATTTGAGGAAGCATAAGCTTATTCGGAGCGGTTCGAGATTGAGGAGTTCAGGCGTTGGAGATATGTGAGCAAATAAACATAACGAGATTTTCTCATCCAAATCGCCCTAAATCCGGGATGTTATTTACAGTTTCGAGAATTTAGGGAAATCAGTTCAAATTAAGATATTTCCTAATTTTGTGGGATAAATACAAGTCAAATTCGTATTTGTTGCAATCTTTTTCAAATATTCAGTTACCAAATCTGTAACAAAAAATCATAATCTCTAAAGCCTATAAATATATAGCTAATGTATAGAGAAAGGGATCCGAATTCTAGTATATTGAAACTCTGCAGAAATAAAAGTGACTACGTATGCTCTTTGTTCGAAAAGCTGAACTATTTTAAAAATCCTTGTTTCCCTTTATTTTGATCCTCTTATTTTCTTATTTTGATAACCCCGGAATAAATTAGCGGTATGCCACTTTTTTTTCTTCATTAAATCTACAACCATACCACTTTTTTAAAATGAATTTTTGATGAATTCTTGATGATATTGACAGATTCTTGAATGATTCTTGATATCAGCGGCAATCTTGACAGATTCTTGATGAATTTTTGATAGATTCTTGATGAATTCTTGACATCGACAGTGATCTTGATGGGTTCCTGATGAATTCTTGACGGATTCTTGACAATTTTGACATGTTCTTAACGTTGGTGGTGATCTTGACGGATTCTTGATGTAGTCTTGATGAATTCTTAACAGATTCTTGACTAATTCCCTCCCAAAAGTAGTAGAATCTAATAGTGGTGGTAAATTTAGTTAAACATTTGAAAAAAGTAATAGTTGCCTACTTAACCCATAATCAAGCTGTTATATCAAAATTTGGTATCAACAGTCACAATGCTAAATTTAGCATAATGTTTTTAAGTTATGTTCGAAAAATATAATAGAATTATATTATATTTTGTATTGAGACATTATAATCACTTACAAAATATATTTTCCTCTTATTCACTTATATTATCATGATTTAACTACCACAGTGCCATATATCTAACTGCTCACATTATAATGGCCATATAATTAATTTGAGGCACATGTTTGTTGGTTTTATATTTGGCGAAAAAAAAAAACAAAAAACAAAAAATAGCATAAGCTATAATTTAGGCCTAAATTTAGCATGACCAATAGAGACTTTCCTTTTTATTTTTTTCCGCAAATGTTTAATGTGAGTTTTGTAAATATCATATCCTTCTTGTTAGTGTTGAGTGCTATTTCGGTCTTTGGTCTAAATCTAATCCGTGTACATATCAATGATCCCTCCCAATTACAGGCTAGCAACAGCTTTAGCATTATGCGTATAAATGTCAAAATCTTTGATAGCCCAAAGCGCTAAAGCCCATTTCTTTGTCCCAAAACCATCACTGAATAACAGCGAGCAATGTAAGCACATCAACCGGCATTTCAGGGACCATTTTCCTGAACCCTCGCAGAATGATTTTACTACTCACAAAAACACACATCATTCACTTCCACCTCCTATCATGTCTCTCCATTTTTATTTATGGGTTAACTGCACCCAAAAAAAAATAATAATAATTAGGGCCTGTTTACAGATTTAATCGTATTTTTGGGTTTATATAAAATAAGACATCCACCTTTTGAACTTAATTGTCTACTATTTGTAACTAAATTACATAAAATTCCTCACAAAACACAAATCTAAATTGATAATATCTTATATGAGGAAAAAAAAAAAGAGAGAGAGAGAGAGAATAACTTAAAACAGTTACTATAAATCACTTAATTTGTATATACAAGGTACAAATTTACAAAAATTAGAAATATAGAGATATAATTTTGCATGAACCAAAAAATATAGTTAAAATTTCAAAAATATCATACTTTGAGGTTTGTTTTTTTGTTTTTTTTTTCAATCATTCATTTATTTACTTACTTATTTCTTTTGGGTTTATTTCCCTTTTACTTCATAAATAAAGGACAACAAGGCCACTGGTGACACCACAAAACAAAAGGGAAGGGACTTGATCTGAATTCTCTGCAATTAATTAATGTTTTTCAACCGTTACATTCATTATAAATACACATATAGAGGAATATTATTATGCTACTACTTAGTACTTACTAAGCAAAGATTTTACTATAATACTCCATTCAATCTTGGATGTTTTTCTATTAACCAATTAATAGTAATGAAAAAATAAATAAAACCAGTATATATTTTCTTTTAATTCATAAGAGTAGGAATTTAAACTTACATTAGGAAAAGCGTAGTTATCACTAAACTGTGTCTGCTACTATAAAAAAATCAATATTATCATCACGTATCGGGCGAACGAGGATTAAGAAAAAAATGTATTAATCAATTGTAATTAAATACATTACTTAAAACGTTTAGTAGATAGATGCTTTTGCAGTGTGGTCAAGACTCAAAACAACATTCTTTCGTGTCTGCCTCATTTGAGGACAGGGTTACTGTCCTCCTTTGGTTTTGTGCACCAGGCCTTTGTGCTTTCTTTTCTTTCTGTTACATATTGCCGAGCTGCAATATTGAACTCATATCAACGTTGGATAATATTGATCTAAATTTTTTAGTCTTTTTTATGATTATTTTAGATTTATTCCCTACGAAGTCTCACTCTTTAGCTGAGCTCCAATCTTGATTTTTGAGTTACTTTACAATAATTGACTTAGATAAATCTCTCTCTCTTTTTGGGTCAGCAAGGATTATTGGATTATGCAATGAAGAGTTTTTTTATTTCAAGCCAAAAATATAGTTCATTAGTGGTCCGAGTTCATCAAACTATGTGGTCAAAAAGTCGTATTGTATTATGACGTTGACTGCAGGATTATCATTTTCAGATATCAATTACGTGTATATAAATTATGTATAATTTCTCTTTAGAACGTAAGCGTGAATCGAAGCACCTTACCAAATGACAATACTATAATTTGATTTTTGTGAGTTACAATTCAAGAAACACATTAATTAATGGGACATCATTCGTATTTATATTTACAAAATAGCAGCTCCTTTCCCCAATATATCATTCCCCACATAAAACTCAATCAACCACCACAAGGAAAACAAAAAAAAGAAAAAAAAAAAAAGAAAGAAAGAAAGTCCATATCATAAAATAATTGCATAAGTTGAAGCAGTTGTCGGTACAAGAATTTAATTTGCACATAGGTATGAGCTTATATTATAGGTTCCAGTTCAATAGGTATTTTTTTTTTCACTTATCTATGGGTGTTTCTTTTTTTAGTTGGATCATAATAGGACTATCATAATTTGGGTAGTTGACAAAAATATAATAGAAAAAAATACTCATTATTTAATATTTTTCTCTCCAATTTTTACTATAAAAAGACGTGCGTGATAAATTTTAATTAGACTAAACAAAAAATACCTACTAGATTGGTGCCTATATTATATATATAAGGTACCAATCTAGTAAGTATTTTTTTTTTTTTTACCTATACATGGATATTATTTTGCCAATTAAAATTTATCATATACATTCTTTTATCGTAAAAAATAAGAGAGAAATAATATTAATAATGCACGTCTTTTCAGGCACATCATTATAACCGTTGAATCACCGTTAGATAATATGATCCAACAACTGAAAAAAAAAAATACCTGTACATAAATCTAAAAAAAAATACCTACTAAATTGGCAACCATTATATATATATCAATTTAATATCAACTTTACGTACCAACTACTCAAACGATGCATATTAATTTTAAGCTATGATGAAACCATACTGGAAAGAAACTATATTTGGAGCTCAATAATAATCAATAATGCTTCCCTATAATAACAATAATAATAATAATAATCAATATTGCGTGTTGACAGTTATGTATAGTGTTAACTTTCTTTGTTGAACAAATTGTCGATGTCAAAGGACCTAATGAGTATACGATTCTAACATAACCTTAATTACAATATTTAATGGGTATTTTGCACTCTTTTTAATTAGTTGACGTTGCTAATAAATTAAAATTGATTTTATTAACTTCCCATCTTTTACTAATTTGCTTTCTTTTGGATGAATCTCTATAAATAATTATAATCCTACGCCAATTATTTGTTATATTGAAGGATTGGATAAGTACTAACCCCAAAAAGATCCCATTTAAACATTACGGGAGTTATAGTCCCACGCTATAATAACGGGCCCAATTATTGAAATGAGTTTTTCAGTGTACTTTTAGAACTTACATTTAATTATTATTATTTATAATTAATTTGTTATTTATTCGTAACTTTGTAAGAGAAAACAAATATAATTCAATCGAATACTACATTGTGATAATATTGAATATAATCTAATCCAATCCTAAATAATAATCATATCCTATCCCTAGCAACAAAATAGGCCTAAGAACAAAATAGCCTAAGAATCTTTATGTGCATATGTAATCATATTAATAAATACAATTCATGCAAAATATTTAATATTTATTTATTTGAAACACAAAGTCCGGTTGTCTTATAGTACCCGTAAGGAGGAACTGAATGGAAAAGTACTTTAGAAGCTAGTTTGTAATTTATTATTTAATCCATAATGTTTTTTTTTTTCTTTTAATGATTATGTAACGCCAGCCTTTTTTCTAATCTTATAATAATGTAACCAACATACTCAGATTATGGGTTTAACTGTTCTATTACAAAGTTCGAAGTTCAAGCATTTTTTTTTTTTTTTTTTTTTTGCTGGAGGAAGTTCAAGCATTTATGGTAAGCTATTAATCCCCCCACCCGAAGGGGGGAAAAAAAAAATCAAAGCAAGAACAAGAAGAAGAATGAGGTCAGATTGAGAATGGTTCTAATAAACTAAGCCATACATGAAACTAGTCCAAGGGGCCTCTCAAGGTTGAATTTGCCACCGAAAAAAAAAAAAGAAAAAAGGACAGAGCTTTATCTCTGTCTTTCTGCAATTTTGTTTGGTGGGACTGGTATGGTTTTGAGGCTGAGAGCACAAGTCGCTGTACAGAGAGAGCTTTTCAACACTTGTCAGCAACGCAGTGAGCAGAACAACGATTCTTTTGGGTCCATGTAAGACAATAAAAAAGAGTGAGAAAACTCTCTATTAACCCACTCTACTATTAACACTCTCAGACTCAGAGAGAGTGAGATTTTTCCATATTTAATAGTTTCTAGATTCTCTTTCCCGACTTGAGATTTTCTAGCTTGATAAATGTTTCAAAACTTAGCTAAGTTTATTCAAAAATTAAAAAAGAAAAAAGGAGAGGGGGGGAAGAGGGAGGGGTCCGGGTCCTATTGAAGCGCATTGGTAAATAATAACTGCTATTTTTGTTAGGGGTGTCTCTCTTTCTCCTCATTTAATCAACATTGCATATTTTTCGGTTTTGTTTTGTCTGCTTCGTCTGTCATTTCCCTTGTTTTATTTTGTCCTTTATGAGCATTCATGGAGCATGGTGGAGAGCAAAAAGCTTCTTCTCCACGGTATGCGTGTGTTAACTTCTTCATGTTCTCTCATCTGGGTATGTCTTGTATCTTTTTTTTTTTTTTAATAATAACAAAAAAGATTTTCCAGGAATTTTTGTTGAGTTTTAGCTTCTGGGTCTCGTCTATTTCTTATATATGAGCTCTGTTACAGAGGGAATGAAGAAGGAAAAATAAACTTTCGTATTTGGGTGTGTGTCTGTTGTTTTGTGGTTATGTGACATTTTTCATGTATTTGCTTGAATTTTTGAGTTTGAGGCATTGAGGCAATGTATTTTGTTGATTCGTTTTCTTTGAAAGAACAGTGCTTATAAAGATTCTCATACTATGTTTCTGTTTTGTTCTCTAAATTCTAACCCTGGTTTCAGGTTTTGGTATCATATAGAATGTCGTTTTCCTCTATTTCGTTTCATTTTTCATTTCTTTTGGGGTTTTTTTTTTTGGGAGGGGGGTTTTGGGTGGGGATGTAAAGGTTGGGTGTCGTTGAACTTCTGGGATTTGAGCATTTTTATTGGAAGAGTCTTCCTTTGTTAATGTTATGCATATCTTCTGCTTCAAGTTCCCTTATGTGGGTATTTGTAGAAGATAATAAATAGATAAATAAAAGCTCCCTATTTTGGGTATGCTTCATTTTTTTACTTTCTATTAAAGGCTGCTCTGAATTTTGTTTTGTTCATTTTGTAACTGAGCTGACACACAGTGTCATTTTTCAGGATGTTTTAAATTTGGGTGATGGGTTTTAAGGTTTTCTTATTTTATTTTGTCTTTCATCCTTAAGTTTCATGAGTAAATGTCTTGTGGCTATATCTGACCCTTCTATTGATCTTTGAGTTTTATAGCTCATGGTTCTTCTGGATTATGCATTAATACCCCAGGAGTCAACACATTCTTAAGTTTATGGTTCTTCATGATTTTATAAATTTCCTTTTAGGAATGACATGTCCTCTTTTGATGAACATTTTGATATTTTCAAAATTATAGCTTTTCTCTGTTTAGAATCTTCTGTACTAACATCTCAATAAATTTTTTTGTTCAAGGGAGAGTGAGGGTTCTGGAAAAACAGCACCAAAAATCCCTGAATATGAGGTTGGTAAGGTTGAGAATAATAAACAAGCTTCCCTGTACCCTTCTGCTTCTGCCGAAGGTAATTGCTTTTATCTATCAATTTCTCAACTCCCATAGATATTTTTATTTGTTCATCATGCACGTTTTTGTTTTCTTTCGCGTTCTAGTTTCCCAGTGCTTGGTTTTCTTCTGAATTGTAGATTTGAGATGTTTAGACATGGAAAAGGAGAAGCAAGATGCAACATCTCCTAGAGGAGTTTTAGATGCTTGTGCAAGAGACTCTGGAAGTAACAAATTTTCTCGTGAAAACAGCAAATTGAAGTGTTCAATTTCAAGAGGACTTTTCTATTGGAGTAAACTTTTCAAGTTATGGAATAAAAGGTCCATTAAGCGCTTAGCCTCCTTTCCTCCTGTTAGTATACCAAAGGCACCAAAAAGAAAGAGCAGAAGTGCAAGAGAGAATCCACTGTTTTGTACCTTATACGACTTCAAGACTTCATTGGTCAACTTTACCTTCTCTGAACTACAAGTTGCGACCAACAACTTTAGTCCTGGTATGTTACTTGCTCCAGAAACATATATCTGGTATCACAACCACTCTCTTTGTTCCAAAATCATACCGAATGTATCGTAATTTTGAAACCGCAACTTGAATACTTGTAGAATAATGCTTCTGAAGAAAATATTACCATTATGAATTTATGATATTTGTACATTGTTATGTTGATGTTGATCTGTATTTCTTTAGAAAATCTGATTGGAAGGGGTGGCTATGCCGATGTTTACAAGGGTTGCCTAAACGATGGACAGCTGATAGCAGTAAAGCGGATGACTAAAGGAACAGCAGATGAGAAAACATCGGGTTTCCTATCTGAACTTGGCATCATAGCTCATGTAAATCACCCTAACACCGCTAAGGTGATTGGTAGTTGCATCGAAGAAGGAATGCATCTTGTTTTCCAATTATCTCCACTTGGGAGTTTGGGGTCCTACCTCCATGGTTTGTTCATAAAAGTCCTGTTCTTGTTTTTGCAAATGTTCTTTCAGTAAAAGGTTTTATCCGGTAAAATTTCGAATTGTTTTGCCAGGTTCAAAGGACAATGTTCTTGGCTGGAAAGAAAGGTATAAAATTGCTTTGGGAACAGCAGATGGTCTTCTGTATCTTCATGAGAGTTGTCTGAAACGAATTATTCACAGAGACATCAAGGCTGATAATATTCTGCTTACAGAGGATTTCGAACCTCAGGTACTCTTCAAATTTCGCAGCGAGTAACAACTGAACATGATTGTCATCTATAACTGTTTCTCTTCCATTAGAATAGCAATTCCGATGACCAGTACCTAACTTTTGTACACATGAAATCTGTCATTGATTATTTTTCTTTTTCAAAAAATATTATTCTCCCTCCCACCTCTTTCCCTTTCTTAGGTGTACTCACTAACTGGTCTAGTCAAATTTTGTAATCCAGATTTGTGATTTTGGGCTTGCGAAATGGCTACCCCAACAATGCTCTCACCACAGTGTCTCTAAATTCGAGGGGACATTCGGGTCTGTGAGTTAAACCTTTATATTTCATAAGTCATGAAGTTATTTTTAACATTTTCATTTGTTTTCTTACGCCTCGAAAAAAAAAAAATCCAGGTACTTTGCTCCTGAATATTTCATGCATGGAATAGTAGACGAGAAAACTGATGTTTATTCGTTTGGGGTTCTGCTCTTGGAGCTTATAACTGGGCGTCCGGCCTTGGATCATCTTCAGAAAAGCCTTGTTATTTGGGTAAATTTGCTCTTCTTGCATACTTTGTATGTTACCAAGACATCACAGTCAGATATACTTTTTCACTTCATTCTTGTTGCCTCTCTTGTAGGCAAAGCCTTTTCTTGATACAAGTGATGCTAAGGAGCTTGTTGATCCTTCTCTTGGTGACAACTATGTCCCAGAAGAGATGGATCGGATGATTTTGACTGCCTCTTTATGCATTGAGCATTCTCCACTCCTACGACCTCGAATGAGCCAGGCAAGTACAGAAATTATATGGAAGTATATTTCTTCTAATGCAATCACAGTTACCTTTGGCTAATGGGACCAAAAGAAAGAAAGGAGAGAGAGATATTTGAATGTATGAACTCTGCTTTCACAGAAATGACTGCTTTGAATTTCACATATTTGCTGCGGCAAAAAATGCTTACTTATATTATCTTCAATAAAATTACATTAAAATGCTTTAGTACAAATAAATGAAGAGAACTTCTTTGGATCATAGGATATTACTTCTTCTGTTATTAGAGGACATGTACTGATAGATTCATATTCTTTTCTTGGTGACAGGTTATAGTACTGCTTAGAGGTGATGAGTATGTTGCTCAATCTGAGAAAGAATGTAAAAAAGTATCCCTCAAAAGAACATACTCAGAAGAGCTATTGGATGCACAAGAATACAACTCAACAAAGTACCTAAGTGATCTAAACAAACACCAACAGGTTGCTTTCGGTTCTTGAAGCCAAAATATAAAAAATTTCGCTCGGTCGTAGGGGCCAGGGGATGTTTGGAAGTCCTATGGAAATTTGGTCATTGAATATTGTTTTCCATGGCAATTGAAAAGCACTTGTTCATCCTCTAAGCTGCTTAGATGCAGTGAAAGTTAAAAACCAGGATGAACTTTTTTTCGAGTTCCATGTAAAACATTGTAGGAGTGACTTTCGAGTTCCGTGCACTTGTTCTTCCATTTTTGTGTGTATAAGGTTTTGCTTCACTATGTATTTTAATTAATTTTACTCATTACAATGAAATATAAGAAAAGCAAGCCTTACAAATTTGTAGCTAGCAAAGGGTGTAAAGGGGTGTGGAAAAATGTGCAGTTGGTGAAACATTTGCACTTAAATTTCATGGTTGTCATTTTGTTCCTATGATTTCTTCTGAATTTGATGAGGCTAGACAGGCTTAGATGTTACGCTAATGTTTATTGGTTTGTCAGGTAAATAACGTCAATTTCCGAGAGGAACATCCGAAAACTAGTAACATTTGAATTTTGAGAGACATTAAAATGTGAGGCTATTCCTCCCTTAAAAAAAATAAAATAAAAAAAATTCGGGGATTAAAATTTTTTTAAACCAAAAGGCTAATCTATTCGAAGTCTTTGTTAAATTACCTTTTTTTTTAAAAAAAAAAAAAAAAGACCCATGTTATTTTAGATTAAACTCAAACAAGATTCATTTTTGTTACTTATCTTTAGTTTTAGTAATTGTCGTTTGTAAGTGTCACGACCCAAACCCTGGGCCAGTGGCAGAAGAGGAATTTCACAAGTGGAAATTCATAATTTGTTTTAGAAAATTTTAGAAACTTCAATTTTTTAGAAAAATGACAGCTAGTTGAAAAACGACAGCTTCTGTAAAAGTTTATAAAAATAGTTCAAATCGTAAATTCCCACAGTTTGTGATCATCACTGGACATAGACTGTTGATAATAGTAATAAAATATACATATGCATTACTACTGTCATCACAAGTAGGCATAATAGATAATACAGGCTAAATCCAAAGTATGAGCCTTAAATGTTATTACAAATCCAAAGCGAGTACTAAGTAGTTACCAACTACTAAACTAGTAATATTCTTCTAGTCCTAGTCACTCCACTCCAGAGTTGTCCAAGTCACACTGTACACCACCTGAGAGGGGAAAGATAAGGGGGTGAGCATTCACATGTTCAGTAGGAATTCAATTACCTTTTTAGTATAAATGCAACTTTTGAAGCCTGCATGGTTAGTACTTTTCCAAAATCCAGTTATAAAACAAGTTTGCAAATGATCAAGAGTAATCACATATTCAAATTCAAAATCAAAACCAAAGTCACCATATCGTACATATCATAAATCAACCAAGTACAAGTGTGAGCTCTCGTCCTCTCATCATGGTTCTGTAATACCTCTTGAATAGAGGTACCCAGCATCCTAACACTACCCGGAAGTGTGTCAGCAAATCCTGCGCAGGGGCCTAGGTCTCTCACCTTGTGCTGCAGCAACTCGCCAGCGATCTAAATACCATGATGCTAAAATGGAACTCAAGTGTGTGATCCTATGGTAGATACAACATTTCACAGAATATGTAATAACCACGCATCAAGTATACCAAGAAATCATGCTTTAAAACTCATTTAGTATTATTCTGGGATTTAAAGAAAATTGGGCAGCATAACGGTTGTATTTTCCCAAAACTAAAATTTTAAACCCGGATAAAATCATATAAACCAATCCCAGAATAATCCAATATATTCAGCAGTTCATAAAATATCCAATCAAATCATTTAATCTATGAAATTCGACAATTTCAAGAAATAGGTCATAATGCACATTTTAAGTCAAAATAAGTTTAAAACTTGGTAATTGAACCCCTACCTCACCTGGATAGTTAGACTACGCTATCGGCGCCCGTAGATTCTCCCGTTGGTCACCCAGTCGCTCGAAAAGTCGTTTCGGGATCCCGTGAGCTCGCTTTGAGGGGATGACTTTCCAAATGAAGCCTCAAATTGCAAAATAGAGATCACCACTAAATTCAGAGCACTCAAAAATATTGGGTTAGACACATAATTCGATTAATTTGGGCTACGGGCCCGTGGCACGCAAATCAAGGCGAAATCCCGAGCCTCGTGTCTCGGATTTCGTGCTAACTCAAAACTTATTGATGTTTTATATCAAAACTCGTCTCTTGACCTTACTTAGTCCAATTCCGAAGTCTAATTTCAATTTCGAGGCCTCTAGCTCAAATTTGGGCTTAATTAGAAACTAATTAGAAAAGTTACAAAAATACCAATTTCTGAAAATATTTAGATAAATGCCACAAATTTCAGATAAGTTTTTCTCTCAATCCTTACATCCAATTTCCACAAATCTACCACCGATTCTCCTATCTTAAATCACATTTTTATCCCCCAAAGTTTCATGTACAATGAATTAACATAGTAAAAATAATTGTACAAATGCCACTTTTCGTGACGAAAATGACGTAAAAATTTTTAGGAGCTCACCGGAGCTTCTTGGCCAGAAATTTGTGGCAATGAGGGGCTGGGCTAGACTCAAAGGAGCTTGGGCTTCCTTTTCACGGTGATGGGTGGCGGCTATGGACGGCGGAAGGCCGGAATTCACTGCGTTTGGCCCCGGGTTGGGCGCGACTTCGCGCCTTTGTTTCTCGCGCTTGGCTGCGCGATGGTGGCCGGAAATGGGCGGTGTCTGGTCACCGGTCAGCTAAGAAGAGACTCTGGCTAGAGTTGGGTGGTGGGTCGACGCCGGTGGCCGAATTTTGTGCCGCATAAGGGAGAAGGTCGAAAGGAAGAAGAAGAAGAAGAAAAGAAGAAGGAGAACGTGAGAGGAAGAGGGAGATTAGGGATTTTGGGGTATTTGGGGGAATTGTGACATGTGTCACTTATGGGCTGGTGATCTAACTTCTCAAAATCACATTTTAACCCCAAGTTTCGAATTTTATCTTCATTTAAGTCCTCAAAATCTGATTTTGACCCCAACTTCAAATATTTCTATCACTTTAGCCCAAATCTGAATTTAATTCAATTTTCATCTCTTTTATTTATTTATTTTTTTTCAATTTTGTGAAAAGACCAAAATACCCTTATAAAAATCAAGGTTTTTATATCCTCCCCTCCTTAAGGGAATTTCGTCCCGAAATTCAGAGTACAAAGTATGAATCAAAGTACAACCTCAAGTTGAAAGTTAAACAAATGAGGATACTTTTCATACATCTCGGTCTCAAGTTCCCAAGTAGCTTCTTCTTCCTTGTGGTGTTCCTAAAGAACCTTGACAAGTGGAATCTCTCTATTACGAAACACCTTAAGTTCTATTCCCAGTATTCTAACAGGTTGCTCCTCATAAGTCACATTCTCTTGGATAGGCATTTCCATGTACTGGATAACATGAGATGGGTCAGGTATATACTTCCTGAGCATTGAAACATAAAATACATTGTGTACTCGACCCAATTGTGGTGGTAGATCCAGACGATAAGCAACAAGCCCAATTCGATCAGTAATCTCGAATGGTCCAATGTACCTTGGAGCTAGCTTCCCTTTAATTCCAAATCTCGCAACTCTACGCATTGGCGAGACTTTCAAGAATACCCTGTCACCAATATCAAATTCTACCTCGCGTCTTGTGAGATTTGTATAGCTATTCTGGCGACTCCGAATAACCTTAAGTTTCTCTCTAATCTGGTTAACCTTCTCAGTTGTCTCTTGCACTAGCTCTGGCCCAAGAGTAACACGCTCCTCTACATCAGCCCAACATAAGGGTGATCTGCATGGTCTCCCATATAGTACCTCATATGGAGCCATGCCAAGACTGGTTTAGTAGCTGTTGTTGTAAGCAAACTCCACCAATGACAGGTGATCATCCCAGCTTCCACTAAAATTCAGTATACATGAGCGAAGCATGTCCTCTAGAATCTGTATAGTTCTCTCAGATTGGCCATCTATCTGAGGATGATGAGCTGTACTGAGTTTCAGTTCTGTTCTCATAGCTTTTTGCAAAGCTCTCCAAAACTTTGATGTAAACCTTGGATCTTTATCAGAAACTATACTTGATGGTACCCCATGTAAGCAAATAATGTTGTCCACATAAAGATGACTCAGTTGTGTGAGTGAAAAATTAATCCTGATCGGTATGAAATGGGCGGTCTTTGTCATCCGATCAACTATCACCCAAACAGCGTCATTCTTTCTTCGAGTTCTTGGTAGACCTGTTACAAAATCTATGGTGATTTTATCCCATTTCCACTCCGGGATAGGTAAAGGCTGAAGTAGTCCAGCTGGCCTCTGGTGTTCTACCTTGACTTGCTGATAAGTCAAACACTTAGCCACAAAAGTAGCTACATCTCGTTTCATACCTTTCCACCAGTACTGCCTCTTTAGATCATGGTACATCTTAGTGCTACTAGGATGTACTGCAAATTTGGACTTATGAGCCTCAGTTAGAATAGTCTCTCTAAGATGAGGGTCATTGGCTACAGCTAATCTTCCATTAAAAAGCACAAACCCTTCTGTATTGGTACTCCAACCATCTAACTGCTCACTATTCTGAAGTTGATTCCAGATTGCTCTCAGTTCTTAATCTTGCCACTGACTTTGTTGTGCTATCTGGAGGAGTGATGGCGTAGCCACAATGTTGCTGATACAAGCAGTTTTCCCATTTTCCCTATACTCCAAGTTATAGTCACCTATGGTAATCGAATTCTTCCAGTCTTCTAGTATCAAGGACGCAAGCATGTTATGAGACTTTCTGCTCAAAGCATCAGCTACAACATTGGCCTTTCCAGGATAGTACTAAAGTTCGAAGTCATAGTCTTCTATATACTCAACCCATCTTTTTTGTCTCAAGTTCAAGTCTCGTTGAGTAAACAGGTACTTCAGACTCTTATGATCAGAATAAATTTCAAACTTTACACCATACAGACAGCATCTCCAAATCTTAAGAGCAAAAATCATAGCTGCTAACTCCAAGTCATGAGTGGGATAGTTCTTCTTATGTGACTTTAACTGGCGGGAAGTATAAGCTACTACCTTGCCATTCTGCATTAAAACACATCCCAATCCTGAACTAGAAGCATCAGTGTACACAACGTAGGGTTTATTACTGTTAAGAACAGTAAGAATAGGTGCAGTTGTTAATCTCCTCTTCAATTCCATGAAAGCTGCTTCACAATCATCATTCCAAACAAACTTGACATTCTTTCTCGTCAACTTTGTCAAAGGCATTGCGATTCTCGAGAAATTCTCAATAAAACAGCGGTAATAACCCGCTAGACCAAGAAAACTTCTTATCTCGGTTACACTTTTCGGTCTCTCTCATTCTAGAACAGATTCTATCTTGGAAGGGTCAACTGAAATTCCTTCATGAGATATAACATGCCCCAAGAATTTCACTTCCATCATCCAGAAGTGACACTTGGATCTCTTGGCATAAAGTTGATGGTCTCTTAAGGTCTGAAGCACAATTCTCAAGTGCTTAGCATGTTCTTCTCGAGTTTTAGAATAGATCAAGATGTCATCGATGAAGACAACTACAAATTTATCTAAATAAGGCCTGAATATTCTGTTCATAAGGTCCATGAATGCTGCTGGAATATTAGTCAGACCAAACGGCATAACTAGGAACTCAAAGTGACCATAATGAGTTCTGAATGCAGTTTTCGGTATCTCTTCCTCTCGAATCTTTAAGTGATGATAACCAAATCTAAGATCAATCTTGGAAAAAAATTTAGATCCACCAAGTTGATCAAACAGTTCATCGATCCTTGGTAAAGGATATTTGTTCTTCACTGTTAGCTGATTCAGTCTTTTGTAATCCACACAGAGCCGAAACGTTCCATCAGCTTTCTTGGAAAATAGGACAAAAGCACCCCATGGAGAGGTACTACTCCTAATGAATCCTTTTGATAAAAAATCATCTAGCTGACTTCTCAACTCAGTCCTTTTTGCTGGAGCCATGTGATAGGCTGGAATAGAAACTGGCTGAGCTCCAAGAATCAAATCAATGTAGAACTCGATCTCCCTATCAGGTGGTAGCCCCGGTAAATCCTCGGAAAAAATATCTGAAAATTCACTAACCACTGATATCCAAGAGTACTGATCGGCAGTTCCAATCTCACCATCGATGGCAAATAAATTCCCATAGCACTCTAGTTTCTTCCTTCCACCTATACAAGCTTTCAGAATAGGACTCGGTTTCAAAAGATTCAAATGAGCTTGATAAATAATAGGATACCCATCCTTTGGAAAAAGAGTCACTCTCTTATTAAAACAGTCAACGGTCGCTCGGTATTTGGAAAACCAATCCATGCTGAGAATCACATCAAATTGTTGCAAAGACAATACTACCAAATCTGCTAGTAGCTTCCTACCATCAATTACAACAAGACAACTATGACAAATAGTAGAAACATTGGTAACTCCACCCATGAGTGTTCCCAAAGTCAACACATGATCCAACACAGAACATTCCAATCTCAACATTTGTGCAAACAACATAGAGATAAAGGAATGAGAAGCACCAGTATCAAATAAGACATGAGCCCAAGAGTGGGAAATGAGAATCATATCATCAATAACACCTCTGCTAGTGTGGTCATGAGCTTCATCTACCTCCACAACTGCATAAGCTTGACTAGAAGCTTTGCCTTTTTCTTTATTTCCTCTTCCTTGACCTGGGTGACTACTACTAGTTCCTAGACTGGTACTGGTATATCCACGTCTTCTTTGGTTCCCAGAACTTTGTGGAGTCTGGAAATTTTGAGTATAGCCCTGGTTATAGCCCGAACCTTATAGCCTATACTGATGTTGGTACTGAGAACCATAAGGCTGCTGGTAAAGAGTGGAAGGGAATGCCTGAGACTGGGTCTGAGATTGCACACATCTGATTGTCCTGAAAAGGAACTGAGGCACTTTGACTTCCCTGTGATCCTCCCTGAGACAATGGAGATTCTTATTGGCGGTAGGGGTAAGTCTTCTTTTGGTGGCCTTGCTGTCCACAATTGAAGCATCCGTAAGGTTCATAGCGATTTTTTCCTAAAGAGCCATTACTGTTGCTACTTCCACTGTTTTGAGAATTCTGCCCTTGCCATTTCCTTGGTTATTTTTATTCATCTTTCTCCCATTGCCCTTGTTTCTTGCATGATCCCTTGTTGTTGACCGATCATCAAAAAAAGCCTCAGCTTTTTGGGCTGCAGCAACTAAGTCAACAAGATTGCTGAAGGGTTGGGTCACAATCTTCTCTAAGATGGCTGGTCTCAAAGCCTCCATGAACTTGACAATCTGGAGGGTAGGATCTGTTCCAGGTGCATAGGCATACTGTGCTAACTCCATAAACTGCACGTAATACTCATTCACTGTTATGTCACCCTACTTGAGCCGTTCATATTCTCTAACCATATCAGCTTTATGACTAGCATTAGCATACTGGTCTCTGAACAGTCCTTCAAAAGTATCCCAAGTCATGTCAGTCACATCCTGAGTCAACTTGACAGTCTCCTACCAATTTATAGCTCCGTCAATCAGCTTATAAGTACCAAAGGTTACTTGGAACTCAGCTGGTATTCCAATAGTAGTAAAAGTCCTCTTGATGTCTCTAAGCCATCTCTCAGCCAAGGTGGGATCAAGTCTCCCATCAAACGATGGCGGATTGAGCTTCATGAAGTCCTTGAAAAAATTAGCTTGATGGGTCTCAGGGTTTCGCTCTATCCTTAGACCCGGTAATGCTATTAAAGCATCATACAAATTTGCCAGAGGGTCAGGGATTTGTTGTTGTGGTGGAGGAGTTTCAGCCCTAGGCTCTTGCCTCGGTATTCTTCTCTTTGGAGGCATTATAGTTCTGTATTAATATGCCAAAATATTAGTGAGATAGTGATGCAAGTACTTTTGAAAAGATGTCACAATCTAGTCTAATGGTGTCACATCCGTGGTAATTAAACCTCTGCTCTGATACCAAAAATTTTCTGTCACGACCCAAACCCCGAACCAGTGGCAGAAGAGGAATTTTACAAGTGAAAATTCATAATTTATTTTAGAAAATTTTAGAAACTTCAATTTTTCAGAAAAACGACAGCTAGTTGAAAAACGACAGCTTCTGTAAAAGTTTATAAAAATAGTTCAAATCGTAAATTTCCACAGTTTCTGATCACCACTGGACATAGACTATTGATAATAGTAATAAAATATACATATGCATCACCACTGTCATCACAAGTAGGCATAATAGATAATACAGGCTAAATCCAAAGTATGAGCCTTAAATGTTATTACAAATCCAAAATGAGTACTAAGTAGTTACCAACTACTAAACTAGTAATATTCTTCCAGTCTTAGTCACTCCGCTTCGAAGTTGCCCAAGTCACACTGTACACCACC
>JXTC01000146.1:485181-501359 GCA_002914845.1 Trema orientale
TAGTACCTTTCCAAAATCCAGTTATAAAACAAGTTTGCAAATGATCAAGAGTAATCACATATTCAAATTCAAAATCAAAACCAAAGTCACCATGTCGTACATATCATAAATCAACCAAGTACAAGTGTGAGCTCTCATCCTCTCATCACGGTCCTGTAATACCTCTTGAATAGAGGTACCCAGCATCCTGACACTACCCGGAAGTGTGTCAGCAAATCCTACGCAGGGGCCTAGGTCTCTCACCTAGCACTGCAGCAACTCGCCAGCGATCTAAATACTATGATGCTAAAATGGAACTCAAGTGTGTGATCCTATGGTAGGTACAACATTTCACAGAGTATGTAATAACCATGCATCAAGTATACCAAGAAATCATGCTTTAAAACTCATTTGGTATTATTCTAGGATTTAAAGAAAATTGGGCAGCATAACGGCTGTATTTTCCCAAAACCAAAGTTTTAAACCCGCATAAAATCATATAAACTAATCCCAGAACAATCCAATATATTCAGCAGTTCATAAAATATCCAATCAAATCATTTAATCCATGAAATTCGACAATTTCAAGAAATAGGTCATAATGCACATTTTAAATCAAAATAAGTTTAAAACTTGGTAATTGAACCCCTACCTCGCCTGGATAGCTAAACTACGCTATCGGCGCCCGTAGATTCTCCCGTTGGTCACCCGGTCGCTCGGAAAGTCGTTTTGGGATCCCGTGAGCTTGCTTTGAGGAGTGACTTTCCAAATGAAATCTCAAATTGCAAAACAGAGGTCACCACTGAATTCAGAGCACCCAAAAATATTGGATTATATATATAATTCGATTAATTTGGGCCCCGGGCCCGTGGCACGCAAATCGAGGCGAAATACCGAGCCTTGTGTCTCGGATTTCATGCTAACTCAAAACCTATTGATGTTTTATATCAAAACTCGTCTCTTGGCCTTACTTAGTCCAATTCCGAAGTCCAATTTCAGTTTCGAGGCCTCTAGCTCAAATTTGGGCTTAATTAGAAACTAATTAGAAAAGTTACAAAAATACCATTTTCTGAAAATATTTAGATAAATGCCACAAATTTCAGATCAGTTTTTCTCTCAATCCTTACATCCAATTTCCACAAATCTACACCTATTCTCCTATCTTAAACCATATTTTTATCCCCCAAAGTTTCATGTATAATGAATTAACATAGTAAAAATAATTGCACAAATGCCACTTTTCGTGACGAAAATGACGTAAAAAGTTTTAGGAGCTCACCGGAGCTTCTTGGCCAGAAATTTGTGGCAGTGAGGGGTTGGGCTAGACTCAAGAGAGCTTGGGCTTCCTTTTCACGGCGGTGGGTGGCGGCTATGGGCGGCAGAAGGCTGGAATTCACCGCGCTTGGCCCCAGGTTGGGCGTGACTTCGCGCCTTTGTTTCTCGCGCTTGGCTGGGCGATGGTGGCCGGAAATGGGCAGCGTCTGGTCGCCGGTCAGCTGGGAAGAGACTCCGGCTAGAGTTGGGTAGTGGGTCGACGCCGGTGGCCGGATTTTGTGCCGCGCAAGGGAGAAGGTCGAAAAGAAGAAGAAGAAGAAGAAAAGAAGAAGGAGAACATGAGAGGAAGAGGGAGATTAGGGATTTTGGGGTATTTGGGGGAATTGTGGCATTTGTCACTTATGGGCTGGTGACCCAGCTTCTCAAAATCATATTTTAACCCCAAGTTTCGAATTTTATCTTCATTTAAGTCCTCAAAATCTGATTTTGACCCCACTTCAAATATTTCTATCACTTTAGCCTAAATCTGAATTTAATTCAATTTTCATCTCTTTTATTTATTTATTTTTTTTCAAATTTGTGAAAAGACCAAAATACCCTTATAAAAATCAAGGTTTTTACAGTAAGAGACTATATTTTTGTATGGAATATTTCGATTTTTTATTATTAATTTGATTTTTTGTTTTTTTAAGTATATTTGTCGAACTTCATAAATGTAGTTTTTGTCTATTAATGTCGATTTCTAAGGAGATTGATTGTAGTAAGGTTATTGTCGTTTCTTAGGGATGTTGGCGTTTTGTAGTTTATGCGATTGTTTATTGTCGTTGGTAAGACACGTCCCTGTTTCCAAGAGATATTTCGTCCCTACGTTGTCTTTAACTTTGTTGTTTAAGAGGTTGGTTGGATTTTTTTTATTTTTTATTTTTTTGCTCTAATTATATACATCCTATTCTGCTACCTAGAAATTAAATGTTAATGTGGGCGAGCTTTATGGGCCGGCCCACATTTCAAAGAAAAAGTACGGCTTATTTTACATCTCTATTACTATGTCTCTATTTTTATCTTGTTCTGACACAATTTTTTAAACATCTAATTCCACTGCCTGAATTATGTTTTTTGTTTGAGTTTTAGCTTTTGATTTATAACAAAATTGAGAATAAAAATTGAGAATGAGACATTTTTGTTCATGGGCAAAGATGAAACTGTTTTTGTAATTCAGAGACCTTTAAAAAGAAATAAAAAATGAAAAATTTTATTGTTATGTCTAGGATATTTTCTTACTTTATTGTTTTACTTTTGTCGCTGGTAAGAAACTTTGTCGTTTTTAGTTTACCGTGGTTTGTTCTCTTTCAGTGATGTTTTTGAGGGACGTTGTCGTTTGATGAGGTTATCGTTTAATAGAAATCTTATCGTTCGTAAGAGCATCATCTATAAGGGATATTGTGGTTTGAGAGGCAATTGCCGGTTTTAAGAGACGATGTCGTTTTTCAAGATAGCTCTCGTTTATTTGTTTCTTTACCTTGAAAAAAAAGGTGCGGTTTCGATCTAAAAGCTAGGCGTCGTCTGAAGTTCATATAATTGTCGTTTTCAAAGTCATTGTCGTTTCCAACAGACGTTGTAGTTTTCATAAGATTCCGTGTTCCATCCTCTGCCCACCGAACGGCGTCCCCCATGACTCGGCCATCTCTTACAACAGGATCAAGATGCTTCTGACTCTTGACTGCAGGTCAGGTCCTTAAGTGGACCATGGCCTGTCAACATTATTGGGCCCCCATATGACTATAAGTCTATAATTGGGCGTAATGGCCGCACTGACAGAAATATGGGCAGGCCTAGCATACGGTAAAATTTTCTACTCTAGGAAATTTTTGTATTGTTCCCTTTGGGAGCTAAACGTGTCAAAATTTTCCAAGACTAAAGAAAACAAAAAATGAGTAATGCAGCAAATTGCGACTAGATGCTTGAGGAAAATATAATGACCCCCCTTTTTATTTCTGAAAAGTTCTAATCTAGTCTCATTTCTGTGTGTGTGTTTTTAATAATCTTACGTGCATTTATTATAATGAAGCTGATAATAATAAGTGACAAGTTACTTCACATTCACAATACTAACGAAAATATGTTATGAAAACTTTCTTCGTAGTTTAAAACTCAAATTTTGACAACTTCCATTCCTTAAAAAAAAAATCATTTATATAATTTCTTGAAATAAAAAGAGATCTATCTCTAGTATAGATTTGAAAAAAGGTCTTGTCTAACTTATTCAAAAAACAAAAGAAAAAAAAAAGAAAAAGAAAAAGAAAAAGAAAAAAGAGAAACGTCTCCCGGTTCCGAATCTGTGTTGAGATATTCTCATCCCTTGTCGTAACGTAACCAATGTTCCCCATGATTCAGTAGTTTATTCCTCACGTCTTCTAAATAATATCATTACCCTCCTCTACACTTTTTAATTATACCGTTAGGCTCCCCGTATTGTTTTAAAAACTTCGGGCGTGCCCCAGTAGCCTGATCATCCGATTCCAAAAGACTATTATACCCCCATGGGCAACCAAAGTTGAACTTGGAGAGCTAGATTAGATAAAAGTAATTCTTTGAATCTGAAGCGGGATTAGCATTTAATTAATTAATTAATTAATGAGATAAAAGTAATATTCTAATAATTATTTTACGTGGATTGTTCTTTGAAAAGAGGGAGATACTAATTTACTTGCCTTAAATAATTTGGATAAAGATAAGTTTAGCATATGAAATTTGTTTTTCTTAAATTCTTTTAAATGCTAATCGTTATACTAAAATCCCAAAACCGTTTTTTTTTTAACAATAAAAAACACATATAGTTACATGTGGGAGAATTTACGTGGCATAGAACAACCTTTTCTTTTTCTTAGTTCAGTTAAATACTGTATTCTTTTTCTTTTTCTAAAAAAAAAATCAGAATAGTTTTGTTATCAACAACTAATTTGTAATCAGGCAAAAAATAATATCTTTTAACTCCTAGTATTAAGTTTAAAAATGTAATATCTCTCCAACAATTAAAGAAAAGAGTTGACAAAAGTATATTATTATACACGAGCTCCATTTTCATATTGACCTTCCTCAAGAGTTTCTACTACATCATATATTACCATAATTACGTAGATATGATTCCATTGATAATGATTCTCAAAAAATAATTTAAAAAATAATCGTGAGGATGAATGATGAGTTTATATTCAATTTTTTTATTAGCCACTTTAATCAAGCATTTCTTATATTCACATTTCATACTTTTATTCAGAGCCAAAAAAAAAAATATTCACATTTCACACACCGAAAAATAATTTTTTTTTTTTTAAAAATTATCATTCATGCATGATTCACATTCATCCCCTCTTTCAATAAAATAATAACCAAAATTAATAACAATAATGGAGAGGGGCATATGAATTAATTCAAAGAAACGACAACGTTTCAAAAAACAATTTCAAAGACAGACACGTCCTTGAGAGGAGAGGGGTGGGTTTGACATTTCACAAAACTTGCTTACAGTGCAATTAACTCATATAAACAAAAACATTTTTATATATTATTATTATTATTTTTTTTTTCCCCACTTGAAACAGAAACGAACCGTCTTGTTCTCCGTGTTAAGGTCAAAACTCACAACTCAAAACTCATCAACATCAACAACAACAACCACCACCACCATGGCCAAACTCCTCTAAACGACGTCGTTTATAGTCTCCTTCTTCCTCAGTTTCTTCGCCGGAATCTTATGCTATTTCCGATCGAATTGTCGGTGGGGACCATTCTCCCGGTAACTCCCCGGTTGCTGGTGGTAAAGTTAGCAACAGAGGTCGTAGTATCTGACTATGAAGAACAACCACAACAAGGCTAACAACAACAACACCAACAGTACCCATAATGGCTTTCTTCCCAATTCTCTGAGATTCATTTCTTCTTGCATCAAAACCGCCTCCTCCGGTGTCCGCTCCGCCAGCGCCTCCGTCGCTGCTTCTATCTCCGCCGACCCCCACGCCCATAAGGACCAGGTTCGTTAATTCTCTTCTTTCAATTTAATTTCAACTGGTTTATATATTTTTTTTTTTTGGAATTTCATTTAATATTCAATTTTGAGATCATTATTTTAATTTTATATTTTGCTTGAATTGGAAATTAGGTTTCTTTCTTTTGCCTTGGATTTGGGATAATGTAATATTCTTTGTGTTTGGTTACCGAGAAAGTTGAGGGACACGATGGGAAAATTTGAATCGCCGAATTCTAGGTCTGATGTCGTTTCGGCCCCTTTTTTGTGGTTGAATCTTATATTTGTTTGTTGGGTGCTGATAAAGTTTTGAGAAAACGAGAACACAGTAATGCAGAGGCAATTCTCTCTTTCTCGGCCCTTTAGGGAACTGGGGAACTGATTTTATTGATGTTATTTATTTTGGTTACTGGGCATTGGGAACAGAAAGTGAAATGAAGGATTTTGACTGTTGCATGCGGTTGAATTATTATTCTTATTATGATTATTTTTTTTTTGAAAGTGATGAGGGTGTTGTTTAGCTAGGTGTATTAGTTGATCACGGTCGATTTGGGTGGAGGTTTAAGGAGCATTAATTTTTATTGTTGAGGATGATGGATGGGGTGATTTTATTCGCGGCTGGAAGTACAACCTTGAAATGTTGGCGAATTGATAACTGCTCTGAAGTTTAAGATGGGGAAATGACAAATTTCATTTTCTATTAGAAATAGGTAATGGGTAGTTCTTTGGAGTGAAAAGGAATGAACATTTGATTACTTCTCGTTGTACTTGAAGCGGTCGATCGTATCGCTATTTTTAGTTTCATTGTATGCGATGTTTGAACCTATATATAGGAAAGAACATTTTCTGTGCATGCTGTTTAGCACTCGGTAGAATTTACCTACCAGCATTATCTGACATATTTGTGGCAAAACAGGTGCTGTGTGCGTGCTTTGACAGACTAGAGCTTGGTCCATCTTGCTTCAAACATGTTCTCTTACTTGGCTATTCCAATGGTTTTCAAGTTCTTGATGTTGAAGATGCCTCCAATGTCGGTGAACTCATTTCGAAACGCGATGATCCCGTTACATTTTTGCAGATGCAGCCC
This sequence comes from Trema orientale, assembly GCA_002914845.1. Classification (NCBI taxonomy): domain Eukaryota; kingdom Viridiplantae; phylum Streptophyta; class Magnoliopsida; order Rosales; family Cannabaceae; genus Trema; species Trema orientale. The sequence goes on from JXTC01000146.1 coordinate 491,547, forward strand.
CAGCCTGCAAAATCCAAGGATGATGAAGGATTTAGAGCATCACATCCTTTACTTTTGGTTGTTGCATGTGATGAGTCACAAAGCTCAGGTCTGATGCAAAATGGGAGAGATGGGTTGGTCAGAAATGGTTACAGTGAAAATCAAAATGGAAACCTTGTTTATTCTCCAACTGTTGTTCGGTTTTACTCATTGAGGTCTCACAATTATGTTCATGTTCTGAGATTTCGCTCAACTGTGTACATGGTTAGATGCAGTCCTCAAATAGTAGCCGTGGGTCTTGCATCGCAAGTAAGCTTTGGCTTATAAAATTTTTTTCAAGTGTTATTTTTATTCTATTTTCGGTTGATACCATCCAATAGGTTGCCTTAGGACGTTGTTTCCTTTCATTTACCAAAGCAGAAGAATTAGATGGTATTTTTTAGTTGCCTGTTTATGGCACAGTATTGCTGGGTAAAGGGTGCACCTTAAACCTTTTTACTACTAATAGTATTTAATTTTGGATGACTACTTTTTGACAATTGGAACTTGTTTCAACATTTTCCCCTTTGTGGGTTTTTCTTCCAGATATACTGCTTCGATGCAGTCACTCTTCAGAATAAATTCAGTGTCCTCACTTACCCAGTCCCGCAATTGGGAGTCCAAGGAATGGTCGGGGTTAATATTGGCTATGGGCCCATGGCTGTTGGTCCAAGGTGGTTGGCTTATGCTTCAAATAACCCACTGCAGTCAAACACAGGACGGCTAAGTCCACAGAGTCTTACTCCTCCTGGTGTCAGTCCATCAACATCACCTGGCAATGGAAGTTTGATGGCTCGATATGCCAAGGAATCTAGTAAGCAATTAGCTGCTGGGTTGTTAAATCTAGGTGACATGGGTTATAAAACTTTGTCTAAATACTATCAAGAACTTATACCTGATGGTTCTGGCTCTCCTATTCCATCAAATTGTAGTTGGAAAGTAGGTCGGGGGCATTTGACAGAATCAGATATTGCTGGAATGGTTAGTCTTTTACCTAAAAAATAATCATTATCATTTTGCAGCACAAATGCAAGAAAAGAAAAGATTCATTACATTTACACACACACGTGTCACTACTTTTGGGATTTTTAGACTTTTAAATTGTAGAGCAGTATAGTGTGGAATATATATATTTTTTTCAGTGTGTCTTTGTTTCAAGCAATGATTTTGTGTGTTTATTTACCCATCATTTCAGGTTGTCGTGCAAGATTTTGTTTCAAAGGCTATTGTGTCACAGTTTAGGGCCCACACTAGTCCAATTTCTGCTCTTTGTTTTGACCCGAGTGGGACACTTCTTGTTACGGCCTCAATTCATGGCAACAATATCAATATTTTTCGAATTATGCCTTCCCGCTCACACATGGGTTCAGGCACTCAAACTTATGACTGGAGCACTTCTCATGTGCACCTTTACAAGCTTCGTCGTGGCATGACATCTGCTGTATGCTTCTGTCCTTAATATGTCCTCTAAGTGTTGTATTTTTTTGTTTTATGTTCATGAGGTTTTTCTTCTGCTTGTTCTTGTTCAACAGGTGATCCAGGACATTTCTTTTAGTCAGTATAGCCAATGGGTTGCCATTATTACATCCAGAGGGACTTCCCATATTTTTGCTCTTTCTCCCTTTGGTGGTGAGACTGTTCTTCAAATACAGAATTCTCCTGCTGATGGGCCTACTCTTCTACCAGTTTTATCCTTACCCTGGTGGTCCAGTCCATCTTTCACTGTGAACCAGCAATCTTTTTCTCCACCACCACCACCTGTAACGCTTTCTGTGGTTAGCAGAATTAAAGATAATAACTCTGGTTGGCTCAATACAGTTAGTAATGCTGCATCATCTGCAGCAGGAAAGACGTTTTTGCCTTCTGGGGCTGTGACTGCTGTGTTTCATAGTTGTGTACCTCTTGATTTGCAACTTGGTCATGCTAAGGTTAATGCTTTGGAGCATCTGTTGGTTTATGCTCCTTCTGGTCATGCAATTCAATATAATTTACTTCCATCAACTGGGGGAGAGCCAGGTGAATCTGCTTCAAGAACTGGATCAGGTTCTTCCCACCAGTTGCAGGATGAGGAGTTGAGAGTTAAAGTGGAACCTGTTCAGTGGTGGGATGTTTGCCGAAGGACTGATTGGCCTGAAAGAGAAGAATGCATTTCTGGGATTACACTTAGGAAACAAGATGCCATAGAGATGGTCATGGACATTTCTGATTATGAGGATAATGACACTAGGGATAAGGAATTGGTAAAACCTCTTGAGAAATCTCACTTATATATCTCCAATGCAGAGGTCCATATAAACTCTGGAAGGATACCAATCTGGCAAAAGTCCAAGGTGTGTGTTTCATTTGACAATTGTGATCCCTTTTTGTGTCATCTTTTTCAAATTACTTTTGTAATCCTTTTGTTTATACTTTAGATATCTTTCTTTACGATGAGTCCGATGGAGGCAAATGGGCAAACTCTCACTGCAGATCCATCTGGTGGGGAAATTGAAATAGAGAAGTTTCCTTATCATGAGGTTGAAATTAAGCAGAAGGATCTCCTGCCTGTTTTTAATCATTTCCATGGCCTGCAGTTCAATTCGGGCGACCGGTAATTTTAATGCTGCAATCCTTTAATTGTATTGTCTGTATTAGTTACAATTGAAAATCAACTTATCATCATTTGGTTATAGGAATTATATCTTATTGTTATGAGGAAAATGGTATTTAATTAATCAGACTTCTCTTTCTTCTAGTAAAACTTTCCTTCATCATGTTTAGGCATGCTCTACTGCTCTACCATCCAGGGTATCTAACTCCCTGTACTTATTCATCTTTTATCTTTCAATTTCATCTTTTCTATAATTTGCACTTGATCAGTCTTAGGGATGAATCAAGATGTGATTCCTGATGCGATTCCATTATCTTTTTTTAAATTAGTTCTTAGAAAAGAAAAGAAACATAACTATTTTGGATGCAAGAGTGAACTCATTCACATTATGTGCGTGCGGTGTTCCCATTCAGTTCATAAATGATGCATCCTTTTCTTCTCCTTGTTCCAAATATTTAGTCGATATATTTCAAACTTACCTAGCTTATCACTTTATGGTTATGGTGCCTAGAGCTTGTGTATCTGCTAAAATATTTTTGTCTACTTTCGCCCTCTGGTTATGCATATCTTTACCACAAATCAATTGGTTGTCTGATTTTGCAGGGGCCCCGTTGGCTCACATTCATCTGTTGATTCTCATGAAGCTAAAGAGAACTTTTCAAAGACTTCGGTTATTTCCCATGCTAAGTTTGCATCAACTGGCTCATTTGAGCACTCAGATGGTGGTAAGATTAAATGTCTGATGCTAATATTATTGTCTGATCATTTAGAGGGAGCTACTAATGCCAGTTCCTGGTTGTTGGCATTTTTAACAGGACTTTTAGGGGATTCTTATCCATCGAGTCTCCAATTTGGCAATGAAAGTAGTGGAGAAAAGAACGACAGATCCATATTGGCATCACGTCTGCAGAACCAAAGCTCTACAAACAAAGATGTAGTTTCATATTCGTCCAGACAATCTAACTCGGATGTCTCTCATGTTGACAATAGAAATTTTTCGAACGGTCTGTCTACTTCAACAGGCGGCTCACTTTCTGCTGATAGAACTATTTCAAAAGAGGTTCAGTCGGTCAATGTTAGTGAGTGCTCTGAAAGTTCCAATGTGAGCTCTAACCGTTCTGATCTGAGTATGAACAGTCTTGATGAGGGACCAGTACATGATTCACTCGATTTGGAACCATTTTTCCAAGAGGGCTATTGTAAAGCATCTGCTGAGAGTGACTGTCCTGAATCAACTGAAGCTATCACTGATGTGGACAGCAGCAGCAGTCCATGTGACAGGGAAAAATCTGAAGAATACGGCGATAATGATAATGATGACATGCTTGGTGGTGTCTTTGCTTTCTCCGAGGAAGGTGGGAATCTATTAAACTTTAGATTTAATTATTCTTATTCAATAGTTTTTCTTGGTATTTGGCATTGTATAATAGTTATAGGTCTGCTGCTCCTATAATAAATCCTTATCTATATCTCAGTCTTTACTCTTTACATTACATTGTAGATCCTATCTCTTCAGACAATAGGAAATTTTACTTTTGGCATATGAGTTCCTTTCTAGTAGTCAGTCCGGATTTCATGTGGTACTGATGTTCAGAAACTCGAATGTCTACGTAGTTTGAAGGCCTTCTGTGGTGTGTTCTATAAAGGGTTGAGGTTTAATTCATTTTATTAACCTTTCAGTGGCGTAGTTGGTGGTTTGGATATTACCTGGTTTGTGATATCATCCATTGTGGAAGTAACAATTATACTTCTCTGTTTTTATACTTATTATACTAGGCTTCATAAATTCTTGCTTAATTATTCTAGAAAAGAAAAAACAAAAATCTTGCTTATTGCCATTTCTCATGTGTTTTTTCTTGTATCTTACGTTTGCAGGATAAGGTACCGTCATGCATCCGAATTGTGGTGAAGATGTTCTACCTTTTTCTAGCCTTTGAAATGTTTTTAGTGCTGGGTTAAAAAGCTTGGCCCTAGTGGAGTCTGGACACATCTAATTGGTATTTCAGGTTTATTTTCTTTCAACAATCGAAATGCAACTACCTGATTGGTACAAGAAACGATTTAAAGGCTTTGTAAATTGAAATTCATCATATTGCTGCTGGGGCAACCTTCTCGTCTAATTAATTTCATGTGTAAATGTTGTAAATTGAAATTCATAGAAGCAATATTTTGTGTGGACGGATTTTTTTTCCTATGCTGTGTAACATTATTATTCATTCTTCAAAGAAAAAGAAAAAAAGAAATAAAGATGAAAATTAAAGAGGGCTTGTCACTGTAGTTAGTACACAATGCATTATTTACTTACCAGCTTCACTACTCTTTCGGGTGTCTATTTATTTTCTGTAAGTGCTTGTTTGATTCTATGACTAGCCATTGATCCACTTCCGGGGTCATTATTGGGAAATCATCTTGTTTTGTTTGACATTTTTCATCATAAGCTTCCCAACTTGAGGCAGTGAAAAGTTCGTTATTGGTGGCCCATTTCATTTACCTGCAAATCATAAATCATGAATTTATTCGGTTTACATTAAAAAAAGTGTTTATACTGGTCTGACACTCCTCTAGGGTGCAGAGACTCCTTTGCCGTGGGAAAAGCTGAAAAGACGGAAAGCAAAATGCTTTTTTTCGTTTCTGAAAATACAAGTAACTTGTGGAACGAGAAGTGCGTACGACCTGATTTTCTTTTTTTCTTTTTTTTTTTGACGGAGATTTTCTTTAATTTTAAGTAAGAGTTTTAATTCTATTTCTCCCCGTCCATAATGTATTTCTCTCTTTTTTTCTCTTTCTTTTTCTTTTTTCCTTTTTGGTTCATTAGGCATATACTTTCCATTTCATGTATGTTTCCGTACCATGTAACAAGTAATCAAGTAAGTAGTAAAGCAACAATTTTTTAAGAGGAGAAGAAATCAATCGAAAATAGCAAAGAAGGCTAGGACGAACATTTGAAAGGTCCCGAATAGCCAATGCTTGTCAACTCCAAATGAAAAGAGTTGAAGGTTATGGGGAGAATATTACAAGGTTCTTGGGGCTCGGCTCGTGTTGTTCTCCTTTACGTATTATGCATATAAGCATATATACATATGTATAGGTATATACGTTACGTACACATGTTTGAGTGTTATATATATATATAGACTGTTCTATACGTGTACACATCATGAGGTGTGTAATGTGTAGAGATATAACACGGACGGAGCTGGCTCACTAGTAGGGGTTGAAACCCCCCTATTTTTTATTTTTTTATATATTCATTAAATTTGTAAAAAATTTAATATAACTCCTAAAAAAGTTTAAAAAAAATAATTAAGCTCCTTAAAAGATTTTTAAAATGCAACAAAACTTCGTAAGTCCACAATTAAAATTATTGCATTGGTTAATAAAAAAATGTCCAAATCATTTTAGAATTAATAAAGCTCATTATTTCATTTTAATTGATTTTAAATAAATTTAATGAAGAAAATATATGTTTTTCAGACATGTTTCTTTGTATTGTATGCTTGTATCCATGTGATATATTTTCATCTTTTGATAAGAAAATATTAATTTACTTTGCTGAGTATTATCTAATGGATTTTTCTACTATAGAACTCATGGAATTTGATGTTCAGTTTAAAACATATATAATTGATATATGTTCCAATGAAAACTTTAATGAATTGAAAAGTATTAGTGACCTTGCACAAAAAATGGATGAGATAAGAAGACACAATGTTGAGCCTCTCATTTATCGACTCGTGATATTGACATTAATTTTACTAGTTGCTACTGTTAATGTGAAGATAGTATTCTATTTTATGAATTTTTTGAAAAATCGGTTACGTAATAGAATGAGTGATCAATAGATGAATAATAATTTGTTTATTTGCATTGAAAAAGACATCTTTAATGATATTAATAACGAGCTCATTGTAAAATGCTTTCAATGCATCGAGTACAATTGTAATACTTATTATTATATTTTTTAGTTATTTTGAATTATAATTATGGCCTAGTCTCCCTAAAGAAATCCTCGTCCCTGATTAACAGTACATATGCATGTGTTTTGTTGTAATAGTGTGACTAGTCAGAGTAATGTGACATCATACACGATACATCAACGAAAGTTGTGATGTAGGATTTTTGTGGGTATAACTAACAAAACGACATTCATGCAAAAGTACTAATTCTTGCGTGGTCTCTCTGTGCCTTCATTCCATGGCTTTGGATACCCAGACATCCTACACCTTTGTATTCTTGTGGTTGTGGCCTACCATTTTCAGCTGCATTTATAGCAACAAATCTACTGCATTATATTTATATCTGGCCCCCACATACACTTACGTATAATGCATAAATATATAGATAGATGCCTTTCATGTCAAGATCAGGCCATGAGAATCCAACAGACTGGTGGTCCTTTAAATCTCTTACTAGGCAGGCACTGAGACACTCTATACTTTCATAAAATGATCTCAAAGAGCTTCTTTAAAGCTTTTCAAATTCACTTAGAGAAACTGGGCAAGTAGTGGCCTGTGAGGCTCATCTAGTCTTCATCATCGTCTCTCATCTTTGTTCGGAGCCTGTGACCAGCACGGAAAGATGCGGAGACGGTCCACCTTTTGTTGTCGTTTAAGGGATTCGGTTGTCGTTCACAAGCCACACGTAGTCTTGTACGTTATAATTAAGCCAGTATTATCGTGAAATAATATGTAGATTGTAGAAATGAAATTTTGAATCATTATAAATTATCTTAGAAAATCAATTGACTAGTTTATCAAAAAAATAAATAAATAAATAAATTGACTAACCTAGCTATTCAGGTGGCAGTTAATGAATCATTAAAGAAATACATAGCTTAAAAATTAACAAATAATATGACGTCACATCAATTTTTTTTTTTTTCCTAGATAATTTGTTAGACATGCTTTACTCTAATATATGTTATCATCCAACGACCAACCCAATCACCCTTGAACGGTTCCTAATTAGTTATAACATACGTTAGTTAGATGTCACGTAAAGTATGCGTTTGAAATATCATGAATATTGAAATGAGATCTAAGATTTGTTCGATCTATTCGTCTTAGTGGCAATGTAGGTTTTTTTTTTTTATATATACAAAAATTTAATTAGTGGCTCCATTGAAATTGAAATATTGCGGCAATGGGCATTGATATTTTTCATTCGAGATGAGTTCAAATTGAGCCACAAAGAAATGCAATTACTAAAACCCTTGTACTCTTGTAGTACCATAAATTGTACTAGAGCAAAATATAAAGTAAGCGGCTTAACACTTTTTGTGGCTAACATCCTAACTGGGAATTTCTATAGACCCATCATGAAGCATTGTGACGATTTCTTAAACTAAAATCATTTCCTAGTTGAATGTAAACATATATATATATATATATATACATACATATATGCAACACTCGCAGATTAAATGAATCCTCCCAACCCTAATCCTTTATGGGGTCCCTAAATGAGGCCTAAGAATTTGAGTCACTTGGTGCTTATAAATGCATCCGACATAACTCAAAATGTGTCCCCTCCAGAGTGCCTTGAGCTTCTGACACGTGTACAATCATCCCAAAAAATTATTTTAATATGGGGGGAAAAAATCAAGGTTCCCTCTCCTTATGAGATGCATGGTTGAAACACTTCAAGGATCATTTAATAATTCTAATATGGTTGCCAATCTAGTAGGTATTTTTTTTTTTTTTTTACATATATGTAGGTATTTTTTTTTTAGTCATTGAATCATCATCTAATGATGATCTAACGACTATAATGAGTTGTATGAAAAGACGTGTATCATTAATTCTATTTTTCTCTCTTATTTTTTATAAAAAAATGTGTATAAAAAATTTTCATTGGCCAAATTAATACCTATGCATAAATTAAAAAAAAAAAATATCTACTGGATTGGTGCCCTTCTAATATATAGTACTATAGTTACATTTATAGTGGAAAAAGAGAAAAACTTGGAGATAAATTCCAATGTCCTTCTTTGGCCTGTGTGGGCCATGTCCAGTGGTAAAATTGTCTTATTGAGTTCGAATAAAATTATCCAATAAAACGTACCACCAATCAAACAACAACAGCTCAACGAACGACAACAAAAACAAAGGAGTAGCCAGCGATGGTGATAAAGAATCTTGAAAAGATTGAAAGCGCTTAGGCGTGATATGTGAAAAAGATAAGAAAGAAAAGGAAAGGAAAGAGTAGGTAAGAGAATACAAATATATAATTGTATATTTACTATATATTTATTTGCCTTGTGCCTTTTGAAACAACTCGACTACTATAGATCAATAATCTTTTACATTTTGATTACCGAACTCATTCTAGTAAAAATCAAAGTAGAGTTGTTGAGTTTTTTTTTTTCAAAAAAAAAAAAAAGAAAAATTCATATATCGTTTATATTATAGTGACATCTCTCTTATATATATGAAAATTTCTCATGGAAAGGACACAAATATATCCGAGACTCCGACCGCAAAATTTCAAGAGATAAAGATGTAACATCTTCCCAAAGCTCATTTCTCTATCACCCACTTAAATTTTTAGCTTTACATGTCCGCTAGCATATTTAATTGTCCTATATGGTGTATTTTTCCTGTTATGGTCAACCAAGAGCATATATGCATGTAACTTTTTTCCTTAGTGAAATCATTCAAACCACTTACTATCGATCACAATATTGCTTATTTTATCTTCGTGTATATACAAAGGCATATATATATATGATTGCTAGTAATGCAATTTTGAGCATTATTCTTGGAGCATTTCGTTAATGTGAAGAGATGGACCATATAAATTGTGTCCTGATAATGATTTCTTATCTCAGTTTTCATGTTTTTAAAAAAAAAAATATTTTAGTTCTATCTATGTTATATGTAGAATAGTTTAATATTGGCCCAACTCTTGAAAATTGTCATACCCCACATGACAAAGTTAGTACCTTGGAGAAGAAAAACAAATGAAGAATTAGAATAAAATATTTGAGAGAGAGAGAGAGAGTAATAATTACTGGAAGAAAAAGATAGAGGGGAGGTGAAGGGTACAATATGATATCAAGTTTTGGATCTTGTGATAAGTTTTCAGTCCCTTAACTTACTCTTAAACTGATTTGCTGAAGACTAAACAAAAGAAAAAACAGAAAAAGAGATAGATATATATATATATATATATTCACACATCTCTCCCCACCTAGTCAAATGAAC
>JXTC01000146.1:501702-580639 GCA_002914845.1 Trema orientale
TTTTTTTTTTTTTTTTTTAAATCATTTTGAATTCTACCTTTTCTTGTGTATAAAATGACATGAAATGGGAATGCTTTTCTGCATATGTAATATATAATTTTAGTGTCACTATTAGTAAACAGTACTTTGCTTCTTGAAACTGGTGATTAAATATTAGTACTCCATATTCAATATTGTTTTGAGACCTAGAAAAAATATATGTGGGTAGACTTAATTTCAGAGGAAAATCCAGATCTGATGATGTAGCTTTAAAGAGTATGTTTCAGGACTCCATATATATGTGGACAAAAGTATCCCTTTCAGAGGTTTTATCATCAACAGATCTCTTATATCACTAGCAACTCTAATTTTAAGTTTTTTTTCTTGTTACTGATTCAAATTTTCAGAGAACTGAGACCTATTATTTCTGGTACAGTTTTTCCATATGGATGTTGAGCTGCAAATTGAGTAGATCACAATGCCACTAATATTTATTAATCTTGAAATTGGTTAATATTTTTCATTACAGAAATATTAATTTATAGTAGTAGGAGCTGTTTTTTCTTAATCAATTGGTTCTTTAGTAACTGTTTTAAAGAAGTATATTTGGTTAATTTCTCCCAGCATTGGTGCTCAGAGAGTTCAAAGAGTCTGCATTGCATTCCGTAACTGCTGTGAGGAGAAGAATATTGAAGGGTTGGTTTCTAATTCATATATAATATCACATAACTATTTATCTATACATATAAGTCATGACTATATAGAGACAGCAGAATGTATGATTTTTTTTTATTTTCTTATTTTTTGTTTCTTTTGCATGTTGTGACTATGAAATAATTATGATATACAGGTGCCTAAAATGTTTGCAACTGGTGAAACAAGAGTATACCCTTGTGAAAAACAAGCTCCAAACCATGTTCAAGGTAACTAATTGTGGAATATACACACAATAGTAATTGATTCAACAAAATAGAGCTTTGCTTAATTATTAGTCTTAGAATTATATACTTAATTGTTTGGATGTAGTTGGAGCAGCAGATTTTGGCCGCCCAAAGGCCATCATTTCCAATATAATCATCATCATCATCATAGCATCATGATCAGCAGATAGCTTATGGTTCTGGCTATGTAGATTAATTTATTTTGTCTACTCCTATTTTTCCTCTCGGCTGTTTGAGTACTATATAACATATCAAAGTTGCGGATAAAAGCTTTGAGCTTTCTGTGAACTTAATTTTAGTCTCGTCAATCCGATCTTTGCAAATTAAATGCAAAAACAATATTGTTGGAATTTAATGTGAATAAATCTTTATTTCTAGAGCCTCTTATGTGTGTGTGTGTATATATGTCTATACATGCACTTTGGCAAGATTTATAATTCTCTTCTGCAAATCAAGATTTTCCCATGCAGTTCTGCTTAGAAAATTTTAAATAGGTTTACATCTTTTTTTTTCTTCTTTTAATTATTTATTTTTTTAAAGATATGTATGTAGCTTTATATTCATGTAGTATATGTAGCAGCGACCACCTTTAGAAGTACGACACATATAATCTATGATACTCAAAAAAATAAAGTACTTTTGCTTTATTATAAATTAAGCGAAAATTAAATGTTTTAAGTTTAAGATCGTTTCATTTGATCGATGTAGCTGTTTTAATCTTCTACCAATTAAAGATATTAGTGCTTGTTTGGTATAATTTTTTCTTCAGTATAAACATGGTGGATAACATTTAGAAAAGATCTTCGTCTTTCCATTTTTTTTTTTTTTTACAGAAACCAAAATTAAGTGATACGAAATAACCCAAGGTAAAGTTAGTATAACATTCACTGTTTTGTATATGATCTATTAATCATGAGTTAATCCTATAACAATCCAGTATTATTTGAAGGAAAGGTCCCTGAGCATATAATAAAATGACAAATCCACGTTACATGGAAAAAGACTATTAATCACCACTTTGGAAAAAGTTGTTGTGGTTCTGGAAATTTACATAGAAACTTCATAATTTCTAAATAATAATAATGATCATGATAAGGACCACAGCTTCATCAACAAGGTGATCTACACCCTATATTGTGTGTGTGCGTGTATGTATCGTCAATAATATTGCATTATGAAATAGGAATTAAAAAGAACAAATTAAAAAGTGAATCGGAAATTAAAATACCTATTGGATTTAAGTGAATCGGAAACTTATTGGATTGTCCAATAGGTATTATTAGTCTTTAACTAATAATCTAATTCAATATGAAGTATACCCTATCTAATAAATCCAATAAGTATTATTAGTCTTTAACTAATAATTTTTAAAGAACAAATTAAAAAGAAGCAAAGCAAAATTTAAATAAATAGGACAATCAAGTAACTAAAGACCTAGGATTTCTGATTCACCTAGATTAATCCGTCTAAATTATTCAGTTCAATTAATTAACGTTTATTTCCTATGCTAACAGCGAATTTCTCTATTATATCCATTAATCTTTCTCATGAATTAACAAACATGTTTCAATAAATAACTTCCAATATTTCTGCGTAAACTATGAACCTATCAAAAGTCATTAAGCACAAGAAATTCATAATACTATACACATCTTATAGATATCTTTATTCTATGAAAATCTCATGTTATATTAATCAATGACAAATTTAATCCTCCCTTCTCAGATTTTGGATTAAATCTCTAATTCATGTATAAGTTGATCAGACTCTCATAAAAGTATATATTAATACAATTAACATAGGATGGGAAATAAGCATAAACTTCTATATAAATTAAAATAATTTAAGACATCATAATTTGGCTATATCGGAGCCCTAGAAAATAAACATAGTTCATAGTAAAAGAAAAATAACATGAAGAAGAAAGAAGAAAGTGTTAGGATATTAGGGTTTCAATCTTACTCACTCTTATTTTGAAGATAACAAACATTTGTTTTAGTTCTAATGATTTAACTTGAGTATGTAGTGAAATATTTTTAAAGTTTTAACTCAAGTTAATCAAGGAATCAAGCTTGAAGATGGATCCATATTGGATCTATTAAAATCAAGTTTGGAGATGGATAATCAAGATACAAGACAGTATTTAGATAGGGTATATTTCATACTTAGTCTTGTAGTTGATTTAGTTCATTGAAGATAGATTCTCTTTGTATTGGCTCATGCTTTTAAAAATATTTTTAAACTATCTTAAGCATAAAATGGTTATTTTATTTTAGAAGTTTCAAAATAAAAAATAATGATTTATTTAAATGAGTAAAATATTCTTTAATACATGATTTCTTAAGTTTAAATAAGTTACAAATATATTTGAAATCATGATTATTTGAAATAAGCTAAAAAGAGATTTTCTATTTGCAAACTAAAGTACGTTTTGGAATTAACACTTTCTAAATTATTGTTAAATATCTTTGAGAAATCAAAACAAATTTGCAATAGCCAAAATATTCTTTTCAAATTAATTTTCTATGTTTTAAAGTGCTCAAAATAAATTTGGAAGTCTGAATTTGAAAAACGCCAGAAAATCTACCATAATCTAAAAATGCCAAAAATCCTGTTAGAATTTAAAAAATGATCAAAAATGGGTTTGGTCGATCAAAAAATAGTTTTGATGATGTTGGTCGACTACTTTCCAAACTAGTAGCTAGAAATGACCGTTGGAGCTGAACTGATGTGTCAAACTCTAACGGCTATATTTTTTATCGACCAACTTTAATTTTGGTTGACTAAACTTTTGGCAGAAAGATAATAACGGCTAGTTTCTTGGATATCTATATATAGGGCCTTATATGGTGATATTTAACACTTGAATATAAACCTAAATTGATATCAATCTACTCAAGTGTCTTAGCCAACTTTCACATCAATTACACTTTCAAAACATATTAAGCCAATCTTAGAGCATCTATAGTACATTGTTTCAGATTTTTTATGCCAAAATTGTATTCATTACTTTTGTGAAAAGAGTTCTTGAGTGTGTTCACTCTTGTTTATTGAAAAACTATTTGAGTTAAGGTAAGGTTGGCACCAGAGTCATAAACAACTCGTGTATAGATAAGGTTGCCATCGGAATCTAAACAAACCGTGAGTTAGTGAGGTTGGCACCATTGTCTAAACAATCCATATAGATGAGGTTGGCACGGGAGTCTAAACAATCTGAGGTCAGGCGTAATAGAGACGGAGTCAAGATTATAAAGGCTTGGTGTGCCTAAGAAGAATTCACTCCGTTTGTACAAGAGTCGGTCAAGCCCATAATCTTGATCCGATAGTGGAAAGCTCGAAATAAGTTGTCGAGGGCCGGAGACGTTGGCAAACCCTCATATTTGTCAAATCTCGTAAAATAGTTTTTGCAGTCTCTCTATCCATATCTCTTTCATTTATTTACTTTGAGATTGTACTTGTTTATTTGCTATTTTTACTTGTTCTATTCATTGTTTGCACATACTAATTATACAATTTGAAAAGTTTGTACAATATTTTAAAATCCAATTCACTCCTCCTCTTGGGTTAGCTAATCTTGGGCTAACATAAAGAAGAATAGAAAAACAGGAAGTTGAATCAATGGCGTTCCATCTCTAGGTCGCTAAACGCTCCGCCTTCAATCTTTTGTTCTCTCTCTTTTCTTAGTTCTTGACGGCTCTCTAGGTTCCCAAAGATCTATTTATAAGCTTGAAGATGACCACATTAAAAATTAGGTCAAAAAGCGTCTAAAGAAAAAGATTTTATAAATTTCTACAACGTAACGCCGGGGCATCACCCTGGCTGCTAAGTTCCCCTTTTTTAAACTCGAACTAGTGTCGGAGCACTACTAACATGGCGTCGGGGTGCCACTTTCTCTATTCCTCGCTAATTTCGGCTTCTTTTGAGCCTTTTACGCACTCTAGTACCAATGACAAACACCAAGATGCTCTCTTCTCTACCCATCACACCACAAACCATGCCATTTTGCTGCAAACACCACCAAGTGTACCAAAATTATCTAACCTACAATCAAAGCATCAAAAATACAAATAAAACCCATAAAAACCTTGAGAATCTATCAAATTCCTAGCTTAAATGGTATCAAATTCGTGAGTAAAACTTAAATGGTATTAAATTTGTGAGTAAAACTTAAATGGTATCAAATTCGTGAGTAAAATTTACTCATCAAATACCTCCAAACTTAACATTTTGCTCGTCTTTGAGTAAAACAAATGCAAAAGAAGAAATAAAGATAAATAAAACACCTAAAAACCAAAACCTGAGTATTGATTCAATTTAGAATATAGACAGGCCTCAAAGATTATACATAATTATTAACTTAAGGAAAACTTCAAAACATCAACAACATCTAAAATTTCAACTTCAATAGTAGCCTCACTTTTCTCTTGATCCTTCACGTGTGTGTGTGGATAGCCAATGACATCTAATCATTCATAACTCAAATTGATTTATGCAAACGAGTGAATTAATATTGATCTCTAAGTAAGCATTTTATCAAATTCTATAGGCTTGTTTTTCTAACTATTCTCCACTAATGTAGACTAACACTAACCAAGGATCAGTAGGACTTCATTAAGCTTGTAATGTATGGCTACGGTAAAGGTAAGATAAGGCCGGAAATTTTAAGCTGAATTTATACTCACACATAAGAATACATCTTCCTCTAAAACCATTGAAGCTCTACTTAACACTCTCACTAGTACCCCGTAACTTATTTTTAAACTTTCTCTTGTAGTCAATACTGTATTTATTTGACCAACCTCTTTCATATTCTTTTTTTTCTTCCTTTTTTTATTTTTTTAATTTAATTTAAGCTACTATACCCTCAAACTTATTTCTTTCTTGTATGTACTAAGAATCTAGTACTAATTTTTTTTTTATTATTCTCAACTCCATCCTTCCTCCCATATATAAACAGAGCTCATCATAATTTCCAAATCAATCACATGCTTATGGTCTGAAAGGTAATAAAAATGGAATTTATTTAAAGGCTAGGCTAAGAATGTGGTTAACAAAGAAAAGGTTATATAAGGCTTAAATAGGGTGACTAGGGATAAAATATACAACAGTAGGCTCGAAAGACTTAAACAGTTCAAAAAGGGCCTAAATCATTCCTTAGCTAGGTGTAGTCTTGGATTTTGCTTCAAACAGTTTCAAACAAGTCCTAAAATTTGTTGAGATCTAAATGATATACTTAATTCACATAAACTATATATAAATTTCCAAATGGCTAAACATATATGGCTATGTGCTCAAATAAGTGAAAAGATCGCAAGTAAAGCCAAACCATTGAAATCAATCACACAGACTAAGTTAATATTTATCACTTTCTCAAAGCTATATTCATTTTAATCATATTCTTATTATTGGCCCTAGACAAGAAAACTAAACCAATACTTGAAAATAATTTTTTTTTTAACTTCTTACCCCCAAAATTAAAATTAATATTATCCTCAGTGTTAAAGTTAAAAGATAAGGTAGAAGAAAAAACTCCCTTAGAATTTTACACAAAGATAAAGGCTTTTCATTAATTATTGAAGTCCATGTTGTCGACCCCCACACTTGTGTAAGAACCTCCTATTGACACCAAAAATTGGTTCACAATACCAAAAATAGGTGTAACAATGGGATTATAATTTGTAATGGAAAATGATGATAAAGAAGAGAAACGACACAATTTTTATAGTGGTTCAGCCAGAATTTATACGGCCTACATCCACTTTAGTTAATATTATTCAGAGAAGAATTTATAAGAGTTTGTATATAAGCATGGTCTAAAAGCTTAGATCCTCCCTTTCTTCTTTATTTCGGAATCTATATATAATGCATGCATGGGCTACTGTAACTACGCATTTTACTGTAGCAGAGCAGGTGGCAATAGTTGAGGATGAGATGATGTTGTCAGATGAGAGTGGTTGAGTTTGTCTCCTACTTGTTTCCACTTGTCTTGTTAAAAGAGTGGCGTTGACTAAATAGTTCGTTCAATAATTGAAGTAATTTGGGCTTCAAGTTGGCCAGCTTATTGTAAAGAGTAACAAGCTTCTCTTCCACTATGCAATATCTCGACTGTTATAGCTCGTATTTGGTGTTTCCTCCTTAATGTGCAAGCAGGTACAAATCTTATTATTCCACGACTGGTCGTTGATAACTTGCCTCTTCAATCAACACACTATGCATATATAGTCTATTAATGAGCTTATAATGACCTGTTAGTTGGTTTTGTGGTACAGCTCATTATATATATATATATCATTATACATTGCCTATATGCTCCTTTAAGAGCTATGTGCTGCGAGTTGTTTGTGCTGACAAAAATTTGCATATAACACCTTCCAAGAAGTGCTTAATTTATAGTCTCCAGTCAGACTTTTCAACAGCTTATTCATAGTATTCTCATAAGCATCACCCATGTATATATATTGGCATTGAGAGGGTAAGGGTTTAAGCTTAAGTATTAGAGGCTTCCAGATGGATAATAATGGTCTGAGAAATTCCTTCCCAAAGTTCTTGAATTTCGGCTTTCTCCCATAAATATAATGTAGCAAAGCTATCAAGTAATGTGTATCCTCCATAGTTTCTCTTCTTTCAGCTTTTGTTGTCCCAGAATGGACTATCCAAGCTTCTAGTGGTGCTTTTAGACGCTCAATTTTGAAGCATTTGGCTAATTGGGGTTGTGGTAATGTTGAAAGTATTTCCTTAATGTCTATAGTGATGTTTTTAAGTTGCTCCACATTATCCTCATCCGTTTCACTTGGAATATTGAATGTAAAAAAGTAGTGAAAGCTTCTCTTTCTATAGATTCTTACAAATCTTTTTCTGGCTCACTGAATTGTTCACCACTCTGAGGTATAATCTCCATCTCTTCATTATTTGAGTTAGTAGGCTTAATGTTGCATAGAAAGGATTCTTATGGACTTTCTAACTGGAGAGTTGTTAATTGACCAATTTGCTTGTAAAGGTTTCGAGATGACGCATTCTGATCTTGTGAAATTTTCTCCATGTTTGTCATGAACCTAGATGTTGCTTGGGCAAGTTGGGCAAAAGCATCTTCTAGTGACACCTTCTTCTCTTCTTATTGTTGAAATCCTAGTAAAAGATTCACCATGTTTTGATTGTTGCTTCGTGATAAATCCGAATAATTCTGCCATCCTGAATTATATGTATCGAAGTACGGGTTGTGTTGTTGTTAGAAGTTGGACATATAGTTTATCTGTTCAGTAGTGTATGATGTAAACGAACTTTCAAATCGGCAATTAGCTCTAATATGGTCCTCTCCATATAATTCTCACTCTTGGTACGGAGTGTGAATGGTGTTTGCTCTCCAATCATCAAACTGCCTCGATAAGGTAGATACTTGGGCAGACAAGGCTACGATGGTATCGGTTTCATAGATTCTGACAACTCTCTTTGACATGAAATATTCCTTTGGTTTTCGATAATGGTAAGCCATTAATTCTATCAACTCGTATGCTTCATCAGCTGTTTTCCTATACAGAGATCCATCAGCCGCTCCGTCAACCATACTCTTAGTCATGTTTTGACCCTACTTGCATAGTTTTAGCCAAAATTAATAATTTTTTGGGAAAAAGTCTAACATAAGAGCCCTTACATTCACTCATTACATGAGTGACTAATTTCAAGCTATTTGATATGATTTTGACGATCAAGATTTCATTAATGGGTCTAGTTGTATACACTGTGTTACCTTTTCTTAAAACAAACCAAACCATATTTCCCTTTTACCATTTGATTGTGCCTCTTTCTCTCTCTTCTGCAACTCTCTTTTGAAATCTCCTGGTCAAATTAGTGAGGCCAAACCCGAATCCCTCATATAGTCCAACAAAGACAAGGATAACCTCCATTTTCCTCACCAAGGACCTCGAATTCGTGAGGTCAAGAATACGATTTCATTCTTAATAGATAATATATCACATAATTTTATTCCTTTCGTTTTCAAAGTATGAAGCTTATAAGTTAATGAGTCTATAAAGGAATCTTTTTATTTGGGTCTCTCTATAATTAAGAAATCTGAATGTCTAAATGTTATATATGTATAGACTTTTTTTTTTTAGAGAATGAAAAAAAATCCAGCAAAGGTAACCCATTTTTCCCTTTCTTTTTTCTTATTCAAAATCTTACTCGTCCATTCTTAAACGCAGAGTACTGATGATGATTTTTTATTGAGAAATTTAGGTGGATGACCAATATTTTAAATTTGATTAAGTAGATGTCCACTTTTTAAATTTTATAGCTAAATGTCCAGGTATATATATTTTATACTTGGTAGATATGTTTATCTACTAATTTCAGCTATTGTACTGAAATGTACTGAGTATATAATTTTTTTTACTTAGTATATAAAATTTTACACTTGGTATATAAACATATATACCGGACATTTTGCTATAACATTTGACAAAGGGATATTTACTTAAATTCGGCCCAAAATTTGATCATATTTCTATAAGCCCCTTTTTTACTCTCCTTAATTGGAAGCTTTTTGACGATGGTTTTGATTTAAACTCATTTATCAATTACAGTCATGTTCTTCAAATCCCCAAATTTAAAATAAAATACCAAATAAAAAATTTGGGTTTCCAGATCAAAAACTCAAACAAGTACGGCTTTGATTTTTGAATATTAAGATTTAAGAACCTAAGCATTGAAAGAGAATCCAGACCGAAACTTAAACCCAGAAATAGCTCTGTTCTAGGTTCACGACTGAAGATAAAGAAGAGGAGTAGTTCCATTTTATTTTATTTTTTTGGGTTTAATGACAACAAAAATTGGGACAGAAGAAAATAAATTTCAAAGAAAAACCAAGTGAATTATGGCAAAGGTAGAGTATGAAATACATTAGTTGCAACCATTTTTATGTGGGCCAAGGGACCATTTTCAGCCAATAATATTGCACCATTTAGTCTCTCATGATGAGAGAATTTTTTGTGCTCTTATGTTAGACTTTTTTATTTTTCAGTACAAAAAAATTAAAATCTTCTTTTTTATATCTTATATCTTTATGGGGATGGCTACGGTAGGGGCGTCCCTACGTAGGGTCATGTCTTAATTATCGTTAGATGGGAATCTATGGGGAATAACGGGAATCTGTGGAGAATCTATTTATATACAGATTCTCATCCAACGGTGAATAGACAGGGCCCTACGTAGGGGTGCCCCTACTGTAGACGCGCCCTATCTTTATTATTATTTCATGGTTAAATTTACTCCATATAAATTTAATATGTAAATAATATGAAATATCAATTTATAATGTGGGTACATAAAACTTTTTAAATGATATATTAATTTTATAAATTGGTAACTTTAGTTAATAAATTATGATTTATTAATCTATTAGTTTCTATAACTTTGTTAAATAATATAACATATTATTGGATCAATACATTAAAAAAAATTTGTATATGGGCATTATAGGTGAAATTGATAAATAGTGGGAAATTAGAATAAAGTTATATAAAAAGTAGATAAAAAGAAATATACTGAAAATATTCTTTTTGGTGTTAGAAATAGAGTGATAAGTTGGAGATGAAGTTACTGTTTAGCATGAAAGTTACTCTAAAATAGAGTAAAAGTTATACCAAAATAGAGGAGTGGACTGGAGATACCCTGACACAAACAAAGCAAAAGTATGTGTATTAGTTACGCTCAGAGTATTTAAAAAAATTAAGTATGTGTATTAGCTAGGCTCACGAATAGATTATTTAAAAAAAAATTTAGTATATGCTGGGTATAAGAATAATATTATATGTGCTAAGTCCTTTTTAATAAAGAAACTCAACTCCACTGCTTCCAATACACGTGGCGTGAAAATCAAGGTTAGAATAAAGGCATGATCCCCATTTGGGTAAACTTAAGGGCATGTGAAGAATATGTAGGTAGGAGTACTATTCGAAGAGGGTAACTACAAAGTCTTTGGCCAAATAAATAATAATGTCGACCGACCATTTGTTGTGAGAACGGGATACGTAATTGGCATATTATATCGGCGAAATCAGTTGTGACATTATTATATACCATATGTGGTACTGAATATGGAGACCAGAACTTGATGACTTTGTTGGGCATTACGTGGGATATTTCTCTTCTCCAGTACACATTCTTTGGATATTTTTTTAGGTGGTCAACTGTCCTAACAATGGCAGATAAAATGAAACCAAGTCCAGAAATATAGATGTTGCAGTGGGAGTACTATAGTGTCCAATAATTCCTTTCGTTTTTGTCTTTGACTATATTAATATAATGTTCTTTTCTTAACCAACCACTTCAAATTTGTCCTTCTCTGAGGCAAACCCTTTAGCTTTTGAGTAATCCGTTTCATGGCAAGTTAGCTCCTCTTAATTAATCCAAATGTGTTATTGCATACAAATGTATAAATATATATATATATATCAAAGAATATGTATTGTGAATATGAACGCAAGTGCACGTATCGAACAAGTAATAAAGTATAAGTATGAGTATCGTTCCCACGAAGACTGTGCTTACTAAGTACCAAAATTATTCTAACTCTAATTTTATTTAAAAGCAAATCAAAAGGAATAATTTCACAAAAATAAATCTAATAACTAAATAAAAAGAAAAGTAAAACAAAATAATAAATAGGACAATCAATAAGTTAAAGACCTAGAGTTTCCGATTCACTAAGATTAATCTATCTAAATTATTCAATCCAATCAATTAATGTTCGTTCTCTATGCTAACAGCAAATTTCTCTATTATATCCATTAATCTTTCTCAAGAATTAACAAACATATTTCAATAGACAAGTTCCAACATCTCTATGTAAACTATGAACCTATCAAAACTCATTAAGCATAAGAAATTCATATTACTGCACAAGCTTCATAGATATCTCTATCCTATGATAATCTCATGTCATATTAACTAAGATAAATTTAATCCTCCCTTCTCAGATCTTGGATTAAACCTCTAATTCATGCAAAAATTGATCAGGCTCTCACAAGCATTAAGCATAGATTAATACAATTAGCATAGAATGGAAATAAACATAAAATTGAATTGAAATTGAAATAATTCAAGACATCATAATCCGGCTACATCGTAGCCCTAGAAAATAGATCTAGTTCATAATAAAGCAAAAGAAAACATGATAATTCTGAACAAAAAAAGTAAAGAAAGAAAAACTCTAAGCAAATTTGAGTTGTAGCACTCCCGTCTCCGACTCATGCCGCTCCTCTCTTTCTCTTGAACTCTCTCTCTCTCTATCTCTCTTGGGGTCTAAAGCTCTCCAAAGTCCCCAAATAAGTCCTTAAAAGTCCTATTTATAAGCTTGTGGGCGGCCATCTCAAAAATTAGGTCAAAAGGCGTCTAAAGAAAATCATGTGCTGAATTTCCTCAGTGCGGTGCCGGGGCACCACTAACCAGCGTCGGGGAGCCACCCTGGCTGCCAAATCTTTTTTTGTGTCCGAACTAGCGCCGGAGCCCCACTAACATGGCGCCGGGGCGCCATACCCTCTGGAACTTTTTTTCTCTTTAAAAATTTGCTCCTTTTGAACCTCTAAAGTGCTCTAGTACCAAAGACAAGTGCCAAGGCGCTCTCTTCTTCGCCCAACTCACCATAAATCATGCCATTTTCACCATGTGCATCAAAATTAACTAACCTATAAATAAAACATTAAAAACACAAATAAAACCCATAAATCCCCGAGAAATCATTAAATGCCTCATTTAAATGATATCTAATTCATGAGTAAAACTCACTCATCAATATGCTTCGTGCCAAGGACAGATGTGTCTGTCCAATTATGGCCCTCCATCATAGTAGACTCTACTATATACAATTGAAGGCCACGAGTAGACAAACGTGTTATATTCTAGTACTCGTTATATATATATATAGGGAGCTGATCTATAGGGGTCAGATGTAGTCCCCATGATGGTACTGATCCCGTTTATGATTTGGCCAATGCATGTCAGATTTGTCTAATACCATATTGGTTAAACGTGACATGTGTTGGCCAAAATAAGGACGTAACTAGTCTCATTAAAGGTACTATATCTGTGGCCTACAATAGGTAATTCCATATATATATATATAAGTTAATGGTTATTGCAAGCTTGTATTCTTGGTAAAGGACTAATATTAATAATCGATTCTAATAAACTAACAGGAGTCCTAGCTACCTAACAGCTACTATCGCACCTTTAGATGTAAGAGAACGAGTACTTACTACACATTTTTCAAAAGAGTACGTGCGTAATACTAAAAATACGTCAAGGATTCAAGATCAAGCCAATGATCCTTGTATATATAGCCGATATATTATTTTATGGTGTTAATCTTAAAAGAACAGTACATGAACTCGTGAAAAAGCAGATAGGGGAATCAGTCGATTGAAACAAAAAATCTGAAGTGGTTAAGGATTAAAGAAACAAGAGTTCTTTGGAGTACCCCGAGAGAAACAAAATATTCTAATAAAATCAAGAAGAGGGAATAAGATATTATACAAAAATGCTGTCCAGAGAGTCTTTGCTTAGAGTTTCCAGCTTGGCAGATTCCATCACCACAAAATCTGTTCATATTTTAATCCGTTCACATGTGAGTTTATTACTTTGTATGACTTATAGTTTGCGTTTGATGATATGCATGCACCGTCATGGTGCCTTAGTCTTATCAAGTTATTATATGTTATACATATAAACCACTGGTTTATTAATGTCATGATCAAAAGATAAGAAAATAATTGGAACCATCAAACTTGCCGAGTTGGCCTAATTGTCTGGGGTACTCCATATTCTCTTCTGCTCATTAAAACTTGCTATAACAGCAGATTGTTTGGGATCACCTAATAGATTAGCAAAATTGTCATAATATGCCACTTCATTTACACTTCCCAGCACCTTCACTTTTTTTCCTTGATTTTCATCAATAATAATCTCTCCAACTTTTGATATATCTCCCTCTGCCAAGACCTTGAGAGACTTGAATTCGAACGTTTGGTTTAGTTGAGAGTGATTTCCAGCTGCCAATACCACTGCACCAAGGATTTCTCCTAAAAACAAATCCTGTTTAAGGACACAAAAATTGAGATCGAGCTAAGTTATTTCGGCATAACAGAATTGAAACAATTTCAAATACTACCCTCGAATCAGGGAGAAATGAGAAAATGAGGGTACGTTTGATATATGATTCGAATCCTATTCTACAAATCCAGAAACAGCTTTCAGGAAGAAAGTTGAAAGGATAATCCTTTAAAATTTTTTCATGAAAGTTGTTTCTGGATTTGTAGAATAGGATTCGAATCATATCCTTTCAACTTTCTTCATGAAAACTGTTTCTAGATTTGTAGAATAGGATTCGAATCATATACCAAACGCACCCTGAGAAAAGAAAAAAAAAATTGCTTTAGATCAACCATACCACATGAAGATATCTCTTATCCTTCTCTTGAAGCTGGCTTAGTGTCAGAAGCAGACGCCGGGCGAATAGAGCTTCAGGGGTCCTATTCACCAGCTTCAACCTATTGAGAACCTTGTGGAAAGAACGGACTTTCTTTTGCGCGCTCAATGGGATCAATGTAATGTTCAGTTTTGAATCTAAAACTGTTTTTGCAGCTATAGGATCAAGAAACATGTTGAATTCTGCATACTCATTTGAAGGAACAGTGAAGAGATTTCCTTTCTCATTGCCATGGCTAATTAGTCCCCCAACAATATATATGTCCTGCATATAAGTAAATGTACTATAACAATGAAAACACAAATCAAACCAAAAGAGTACATCACTGTTTTCCTACTTCAAAGTTGTTTTGCTTTAAGATTTTAGTCTATACAATCTTAGAAACATAGACAAGTGATTTTTAAAATACTAGGAAACAAAACCTGGCCCTATAGTGGACTGACTAGTCATGAGTCAATGCCAAATTTTGCTGTTAATATGATCTTACTAGCTTCTTGAAACATAAAGGTGATATATACTTACCTCGATCAGTGACCTCGTGCTCTCAGAAGCAATAATTTGGGCTAAACTTGTCAGAGGACCATTGGTTAAGATAGTAACTTTAGCTCCAGGACTTAGTGATTCAACAATGGTGTTCCAAACATCCAAGGCAGTTGGTTGTCTAAGTTCAGGGTGACCAGTACTATTTACGAAGGTTCCTGCTGTATATCTGATAATGAAAAGTTTTAGAACTCCGACATTTTAGTATTAAAATAAATTTTATAACAATACTCTCTCTAAACAAAACAATAACAGACATGTCTGGACAATCAGAGTTGTCCATTATAATGGGACGTGACGTACCGTGACGGATACATATACATAAAATCCTATTGATAATATAAGTAACGTATCTGTGTAATCAAAGTTGTCCATCACAGTGAGACATGATGTGACAGAGCACATATGTGCAAAATCCTATTAGTAACATAGGCAAAACAATAAAAGTGAAAACCAATTAATTCATATCTACCTTCTAGGACTCCGAGGTAAGTGACGAGAAAGGCCATATAGAGTGTCTGAATCCAAGAAGCCACCACTGCCATGAGGGACTGATTTGATGTACTTGCAATCTCCAATTGCGGGGAATTTAGGCTGTGATTGGCCGATTGCAAATACATCCCCAAGACCAACTAGAATATCATCACGACCCATCATGTGAAGTATGTCGTATACGATGTCTATTGTCGCCGCTGTTGCCCACCCATTTGCACTGATCAGTATTCCCTGTCGTACAATGTTGAAAGATACACCAAAGTCACTTAGCAGGTGATTTTTTTCTTTTTCCCTTTCTAATACTCAGTCATAGAGAAACAAAAAAATTCAATTTTATAATCCAAAAGGGAAGTTACTCGAGTTCAAATGCTGCAGTAAATGTGTAACGAAAATTATTACCATTAGTGTTTTCAATATTTCAAGCCTAAAGAAACCGAAAAAACCAAAAAAAACAAAAATAATTGAATAAAAACGACGACATGCGTAAACGACAAGTTTTATGAAACGAAGAAAACGACAATAACGCACAATGGGTCACAAAACGACAATATTCTGAAAAACGACAATGTTATGTGAAACTGACAATAACATGCTAAAACGACATAACAAGAGAAAACAATTTAAAAATGACAGTAGCAATTAATTAAAACGACAAAAGCCTTAAAAAAACAAAAAGAGACATATCTTGAGCCACAAGGAAATTAGAAAACGACAATATTTATAAGAAGGACAAATACAAAGAATTTACAGAAATATTTAAAACGACAGTATCTTAAAAAGCGACAACCTATTAAAACGACAATATCCTAAACGATGACCCATTTAGTGGAGCCAGTTCACTTAGATGGACCGTGAATCCGTGATGATGTCAAAGTTGAAGCTTTTTTAAAAGCGTTGAACCCTCAATTCATTTCAATGGTATAATTCCAACCACAAACCAAATGCATTTTCATTATTGATTGACCACATATTAACAAAGAAGAAGAAAACAAAAAAAAAAAGGAGTGTAAAAACTTTTACCTTGAGATCGATGAGTTCTAGAGGTGATTTCAGAAGATAGAAGAGAGCTAGGAAGTCCCCAGCGCTCATATCCATGTCGAAGACAACTGCTTTTCCTTTGACTCGTGTTCCAAAATCAAGTTTGTAAAGTTTTTCTTCATAGTAGGGGAACTGGCTCCTAATATTAAACCTCCCACTTTGCTCAGCTCGATTCATAACCTGCCATTTTTGTCACTAGTAACGAGCCTTTGGAATCTTAAAACAAAACTCCCCTGTATTGTTGACATAATTCAATAAATTTTCAAATTGTGACAAGTGAACATAACGATGTTGGACCAACTTACATCCAAGAAACTCTTGTAGAATTCTTTGCCAAGTAAGCTGGTCTTATCACGATTTGGTTTAGCTTTTGTTGCTATAAGAACTTGCACTGCTTCCTTACCACTTACTTTCTTTGTGTAACCATCCTGTTTAGCATGAAAGATCTTCTCTTCAGTTAAACACACCCTTTTCAGCTTAAGTTAGTGTCTGTCTTAATTCATATTTTGGAGACCTTAATTGTGCCTCTTTTTCCATAGATTTTCTACCAAAATTTCCTGGAAAATGTTCGTTTTAGAACATGAGAGACAGGTAGTTGAACATTTTACATACCTGACACTTCCCTTTCTGTCCCTCAACAAGGCAATAGGGGTCTTCCATTCCCAGCTGAACATGACCACTATGTACTCCATTCTTGTCTACGCCAAACTTTGGACTATAACCTTCTTCCAAGAGAGGATTTGACCCATCCGAAATCCCATAAGGTTCATTGGACGTGACCACTGTAATGTTCACGTACTCCATCTCAGCGAATTCGTTCTCTCCAACACCATTAGTCTGTGAATTACGCATTTGAGATAGTGCTACCCCAACCATGAAAGAATCCCACATGCAATATTTCTGCAAAGTTCCATTGATGATGATAGTGTCACTTCATAATATGCTCTGATATTGCTATAGTCAAAGTGATACGAGTATACACTATTGATAGAGAAAGTTAATAGTTATTACCTTAAAAAAAACATCTTTAGACATTGTATCATGAACCATTTTCAAGGACTCAAAACTATACTGTGCCTCATATGTATCATGTTTCTTTTCAAATGCCGAGAAAAAGTTCTCGTCTGTAGGGATTGTTTTCGTTGCATCCAGGGGAACGAGTGTGATTGGAATACCGGAATGCAAAACCTGTATTGACGAAACCGAAAAAAAAAAAAAAGAGTTACTATAGATCATATGAGCGATGCATCACACACCAATTCGTCTATTTTATCTCAAATATCAAACAAGGCGACAAATGACTTGATAAAAGATAATTGGTCGAATACGAAATAGTTTATGTTCCAAAAATTATTTTCATATCATTTGGTATCGAGCAAACTAGGTACTGCGATATTATACATAGCATAGAAAGACAAGATGTAGACTATAGATGACCATAAACTAAAATTAATTTCCTCTGGAGCAATAAAACCAGGTAGTAACTAAACAAAATGATGTACACATATCTATGTGTATGCATATAGCCATATAAATCAAGTACTACCGTGTATGCAGCAAAGGGGTCCCCAAACATATTGAATTCTGCATATGGATTGCTATCTTGGGGAAACAAATTGCCAATTTCACCGCAGGGCCCTGTATCATTCTTGCTGCTACTGCAGGTTGTTCCAATAGAACCACCCATGGCATAGATATGCTCCACATTTCTCTTCAAGTGAGGATTAGTCATTAGGAAAAGGGCCAAGTTTGTATGGGCCCCCATAAGAAAAACAGTAATAGGCCCAGCAGAAATGGCATCTATCATCACTTCTTGGGCTGTAGGTTGCTCAAGAGGTATGTATCTCCTGTCACCCTATTTGACATTTCTCTATTGAGTTTTTTTAACAATAATTAAAGAGGAAAAATACATTATGCACAAGATGATATTAGAACTGTGATTATACGTATAGAATATATGTACGTGTATATATATGGGCACCAATCCAGTAGGTGTATTTTTTTTACTTATTTATAAGTATTGTTTTGCCAATTAAAATTGGTCATATACATCTTTACATGATAAAAGGTGGAGAAAGAAAAATATTAAATAATGTGTATTTTTTTTCTAACTACTCAAATTATGGTAGCTATTAGATCATAATCCAACGGCTAAAAGAAATACTTATCGATAGGTAAAAAAAAATACCTATTGGATTGGGAATCCATATATATATATATAGGTGCTTAATAGTTGAGTTTGTAACTCAAATGCATAATTTGTTAAATTGGAGGTTCCTGCAGGAGAAAATTATGCATTCATAATTAGAATCTGAGGAAAGGCAAAAATCCTGGCGAGGCGGGGCACCGCAGGGCTCTACCCTACCAGGGCATGCTTGCCTCACAATAAGCGGGGCACCGTGTGGAGCGGGAAAAACTGGCCCCGCAATAAACCCTCCCCGTTTATGGTATATACTGTTTTTTTTTTTTAACAACCTAATTTTGGTAATAAACATTAAGAAAAATTCAATATTTCATGTTTTTTAGGTTGAAATCCTCATATTGTGTTTATTTTTTTCCTTTTTTGGATGTATTTATCAAAACATTAATATCAAACCTATATATTAGAAAAAATTCAATACTCTATTTTGAGTTTGAAATTCCATAATTTTCTTATAATGTTATATTTCGCTCTTTTTCCCTTTTGGAGTTATTATAACATTAATTTTTTTTTTTTTTGAAATTATCTACTTGTAATGTTAATATTTAAGTATCATTTATTTGTTATCATGGAATGCCAAAAAAAATTGATTGAGCTATTCTATTTTTCTTCTTGTAATAAAAATAAGATTTATATTTAATAGGAAATCAATTAAAGCTGTACAATAAAAATAATAAAATTTGAAGTTATTTGTAAACATATTCAAAATTAAAGGAAATCAACTCCAACTATATATGATTAATAAGTTTGGAAAGAAAATTTTTCGAAATGTAACTTTAGATAAAACTTAAGTCATTTGACCCAAAGTCTTGATGTTTCATTCTTTTATTTTTTCGTAATAAAAAAGGGGTTTTCTCTCTCATTAATATATATGAGTAGAAGTGATTAACTATGGTCTTGTTTTTCATAATAACTATGGCTATTAATTTTCCAGTTCAATTTAAATATTTAAATAAAAATGTAGACTTTTTAAAAAAGGAAAACAATCAAAGATATTGTATTTATTAAGATTGTCATAAAAATCGAACTAAAAACAAGCAAAAATATAAATAAATAAAAATACATGAATATTTCTCATATGCTGTATATGATTAGTCAATCATCAAATTTAAATTTATATAGATAAGGTCGAATATTTTTTTAAAAAAAAAAAAATCGTATAATGTTAATTCTTTTTTTCATAATTGTTAAAAAAATAAAAATTTAAAATTTAAAAAAAAAATTTAAATGGGGCAGCAGGTGCCCTACTCCGCTACCCTGCAGGGTGAAGCAGATCGGAGCCCCCCATTCCCACAGCCAGTCGGGCGGGGTGGGGCTGAACAGGTTTCCAAAAGCCCCGCCCCGCCCGTTTACACCCCTAATCGGAGTTAATTGCCTGTGTAATAGAGAAAGATATGTATTGTTCATGTACATATGTATTCATAATTGGAACCTGAGGAAGAAAAGCTTTGCGTAAACCATAGCATGAATTAATATCTAGACGACCATTACGTCCCACTGGTATTGATTGTCTGTATCTGCACCCTCCGGCTGTTGATGTGCCCTGCGGTTATCATGTTCCAATAAACGACAACGTTTCAATAATCTACAAAAATTGAATCCACCGTTGAAATCAAATTTTTTTTTTAGGGAAATCTGTGGCAGCAGCTTAAAACCTCAACATTATTAGTCATACATATATACTAGACTTGTGACGGGAAAAAAAAAAAAAAAAAACTTTCCAAACAAATAACAAAAAACAATTTTTTTTTCTTTTTTTTCTGAGGTATAATCAACGAGCATATTAAGCATAGTTATTGCCAATAATCATACACGAACATTGGACCAAATTAACAAAACTATCATAATAAAAATATACAGATTTACATATTAATTCCCAAAATTATGATTGTTTTCCTAGAAAAAAATTTCGAGAAATATGACATGGATCATGTCATGTATGCCAAATTATTATACCAAATTTTTAATACCATATAGTTAGTGAGTATTATCATTTTAAATAATTAATATATTAGAACTTACACAAATGAAATTAACATCATTGTTGAACTGATGAATAGCGAAAACTCATATGATATATGGGTATTAAAAATTTGGTATAATAGTTGGAATCCCAACATGCATGCCATATGTATATAAGAGGGAAGAGCTATTATGTCCATTTTGCCTAATTTGTACTATTGTCACGGCCTGGTAAACTATATTACTATATTTGTGAGTTTATATTTCTTCTTTTAAGTCAAATATTATTGAGTGAAGAGAGAATTAGGAGAGATAAAAATGAATACATAATTGGCTTCAAATTTCAATATAAGAGCGAAACCTGGTCAATTAGGGGAAGATATCCACCAACATTAGGAAAGATGGTACCATTTGGCAAAACGCCACCTTCACCACCAACACCAACCGGAATGTCATTACGGTCCATCATGAATAGAATGTCATACACATGGTTAACGGCATGCCCTCCATCACTCCATCCATTTGCATTAATAGTAATTGCCTATATATTTTCATAATTATATAAATTCAACCTTGATTTTAGTACTATTTTATGAGTAAAAAGTTTTAATTATGGAAAAATTAAATTACATATATAATGATGATCCTAATTACAAAGAAAATTACGTACCTGCAAATCGAATTCTGACCTATTTTGCTTTAAGAGATATAAGAGAGCAAAAATATCGTCGATATCCACATCTGTATCTACTATAATACGCCGAGACTGAGCTTCTAGACCATTTATCATCATCAATATTAATAGAACAATTCCTCTCTTGAGCAATATCATTTGCATCCGAGGAAGTAATCTCTTCATCATCATTCCTCTATTTTTATTTTTTTTTGAAGTTTTTGAACAAAAATAATTAAAAGTTCACTATTACACCTATAACAAAGCAGATTTTCTTAAGAAAAATAAGACGAAGAAGGGAAAAAAAAAAGTGACTAGAGAGGATGTTAGGATTATCTAAAAGAAGGGCTTTTTTTTTTTTTTTTTTGGTTCAACTAGAAGAAGAAGAAGAGGAGGATAAAGAAAATGAGAGGATGACTGATTAAAAATAAATTGATACAAATGCTCAAATGTGTAAGTAATTGCTATTCATGTCCTCGTATGAATTTTAAGCGCATGCAACAATGCAATAAATGTGGATCATAAAGAGCAAGGAATCTCATTTATGGGAAGCCACCCAGTGAAATGGATTCTCATGGGGGAGAAAATAAGGAAGATTTTAAATAGAGGAAATTAGGTGCAGTATGATATTTTGTCAACAATTAACTTTTATACGGTGTACGGATATTAGCCTAGATTTTGTACCACTTCTTACCTAAAAAACTTTATATTTTACAGCGCCTATCAGGAAAAAAAAAAAAAAACAAAACAAACAAACAAACAAACAAAAAAGAGTTAAAAAAACGCATGTGCGCTATCAGGCGCACTGACAGCGCGTCTCGGACTCTAAAATATAAAATTATGATATTAAATTTGTCCTTATATTAAATTGATTAAATTGCTTTCCTGATATTAAATTACGATATTATATTGCTTTTCAGCCATTTCTATATTTGTCCTGATATTAAATTTTTTGCTCGGAATCCTGATATTAAATTTAAGGGAATGGCTACGGTAGGGGCGTCCCTACGTAGGGTCATGCTTTAATTATCGTTGGATGGGAATCTGTGGGGAATAACGGAAATCTGTGGAGAATCTATTTATATACAGATTCCCATCCAACGGTGAATGGACAAGACCCTACGTAGGGGCGCCCCTACTGTAGACGCGCCCTAAATTTAATATTCTTTCCAATAGATTTTGATTTTCTTTTACCCTATTTTTAGGGTATACGTTTTTAGTTTTAATTAATCTTTATTTATCGTGTGTATTAATTTTTTTAACGGTAGAGGTAAAACTATTTTAGAATAGAATTAATTCTTTGGGATAAAGTTATTTTTTCCCTTAATCTATTTCTATATAGTTTTAGTTTTATTTAACACCTTAAATAATTGTAATTTTAACTTTTTGTTTTTGCCTTTTTCACTTTTTTTTTAATTTTTAAAAGAGCATTGAATTAAATGTTTTTAGAATATAATAAAGGATTACTTTTGTTATGATAAAGTTATTTTTAAGTATTAATTATTGAAGATTATCTCTAAAATATAAAATTATCTATCAAAGATAGTAAGCTATTGGTGTGTCTCGTAGTCCCATCACTCGATTATCTGTCTCATTGGGGAAGTACTTGAAATGGTGTTTGGTCTCTTAAAAGAAAAAGATAAATTACCATAAATATCTTACAATATTACTTATGTATATGTGGAAATTGTAAACTAGAATCTAAGTAATCTATTTTACATATCTAGTTTCTGGTAGGATAACCTTTTTCTTTGATTGACTTTGATAATGTACCTACAGTCTTTCACTTAGATACTGATGATCTCTCATTTTTTCATAAGTATCTTACAAGGTTACTTATGATATCTGCGAAAATTACAAAGTAGACACTAAGTATTTATTTAACATATCTAGTTTTTGGTGGATACCCTTTTTTAATGGTTTGAATTTGGTAATTTATCTACAGTCTTTCATATAGATACCGATGGTCTCCTACTTTACCATAAGTATCTTACAAGGTTACTTTTAGTATCTGCGAAAATTGTAAACTAGACTCTAAGTATATATTTAACATATATAGTTTTTACTGGAATACTGACAGTCTCTTACATAGATACCGACTGTCTCCACTTGTTTACCTAAAATAATTATAAAAAAAATTATTAGAGTTGGACAATTACCATAAGTATCATACGAAACTACTTGTAGTAACTGTGTAAGAGATAATTATAGGTATCTATGTTATTTGGCTAAATTGAAAAAAAACATAGTTACCATTTTTATTATGGTTATAAACGGGCAAATTAGAAACAGAGATGTGTAATTACCATAGGTATTCTACTTGGTTACTCATGGCATCTATTTGGTTATTAATGGTATCTAAGAAAAAATTTCATTAAGGCTGAAATAAGTATTTTAAAAGAAAATTTGTTACTACATGTATCTTAACTGGGTACTTACGATATGAAGATACTTATATTAACATAGTAGATTATCTATAGTATCTCCTACTGTAATTTAGAAGATGATATTTTGAGCATTCTTCATTATAATATATATATATATATAGCTATCATAGGTAATCTAGCTATTTACTTACAATATTTAGGCAATTGAAATTGGAGTTGGTTTTGTTATTATTAACAAAAGAAAAATTATGTAAGCATAGTTAAATTTATTAAAACAATTTTAAGATAGTTTAATAAAAAAAAAGTTTTAAGCTAGTGCTAAAAATATTCACATAGTTAAATATAAAATTAATTTACAAAATAAAAAGTAAATTTTGGACAAAAAAATAAAATTTTGAAAAAGAAAAAAACAAAGAAACCAAAAAATATAAAAAATTGAAGTAACATGTCAGGCAGTCAGGATAAAAAGTTGAAAAACAAAAAAAAAAACAAAGAAATAAAAAATTTAAAAAAAAAATAGAATAACATGTCAGTGCTGCTAGAGCACTGACATATTTTTGCGTACTTTTAGTCTTTTTTTTAAGCCAAAGTTGTCCCTTCCTTAAAATTAGCCCCTATTTTTAAAACCTTTACTCTGTATTACTGTATTTTTTTAACTTTTTATTCATTATCCGTATTTTTAAAAAAAGGGCATGTTTTTCATGTATTTCCGTAATTTTCCCTTTTAAATATTCACTAGATTTAGGGGTGTTGCAGTACTGGCTCAAGGGTAGGCAGCCGCCTAAGGGTATCTCCAATCCATTACACAAAAATTGTGTAACTTTTACTCCATTTTAGTGTAAAATTACATTAAACAGAAACTTCATATACTCCAACCCATTACACCACTTCAAACACCAAAAAAGAATATTCCTTATATATTTCTTTTTGTCTACTTTTTATATAGATTTTTTTAATTCCCTACTATTTATCTATTTCACTAATAATGCCCACGTATATTTTTTTTTCATGTATTAATCCAAAAATATGTTTTATTATTTGACAACGTTGTAGGAACTAGCAGATTAATAAATTATATTTTATTAAGTAAAAATACATATTTACTATTAATATATTATTTAAAAACAAATTTACATTAAAAATTGCAATGAACCTAAAACATTATATTTAATAATTAAACATAAACATAAATGTGAAAAATAGAAATTCATGTTCATCTAACCATCTAAATTACTATACTCCTCCCACAAATTAAAATACGAAGCACAATATGAGCATCTTTATTCTTGATATGCCTATGATGAGCAATAAATTGATGAAATTTTATATTTCATATTATTTATATATTAATTTTAGTCCATATAAAATTAACTATGAAATAATATTATAAAGATATGGGACATAAAAGGAAGATTTTAATTTTTTGGTAGCAAAAAGTTGTTAATTTTGGCCATAACTATGCAATTGAGATAAAAATAGAAAACCATACTTTTATTTGTAAGGTTTTTTGCAAAATAAAAAGAACATATAAAAAAGTAAAAAGTAAATTGCATATGTGAACAGTACCCGCCAATATTGGCATGATATTGTTCACAAAAGCCCAAAACGCCAAATTGGTATTGAGTTGGGCCAATCACCCAACGCCATATTATCCTTGGGTTTTTAACACTTTCACCTATAAAAATCCAAAAGAATTACAAAAATACGGATCCAAAAGAATTACAAAAATACGGAGGGTAGGGTTTTTTTTTTTCCAATTTTTATTAGAAAAATATCACTTTTTAAAAAGTTTTTGGAAAAATATTATTTTTAAATAGCTTCTAGTTATCAATTTCTAAAAACTGGTTACTGATTATCAGTTACTGGTTATATTCCAGTTATAAATACCTTTGGTTCTTAGCTGCCAGTTTTTTAAAACTGGTTACCGATTACCAGTTAGTATTTTAAAAAATAGTATTTTTCTAAATATTTTTTTAAAAATATTACTTTTCTAATAAAAACCATACCGGATCTAAAAAAATAAAACTCATCGTATTTGAGAAATTTACGCCTAGTACCCGTTTTTAAAATTTATTTTCATAAATACCTGTTTTTAATTTTTCTTTCAAAAAATTCGTTTTTGTGGTCCATATTTCATATGCAAAATATGAGTAGTCCATATTTATAAAATAAATTTTATCCATGAGGTACACATTTTATGTGTAAAATATGAATGGTATACATTTACAATGTAAATGTTTACCACAGTTTATATTTTTTATTATAAATTTGACCTATGATATACATTTTAAAATGTGTGACAATTTTTAGTGTAATTTTTATTCATAAAATGTAGACCACGGTATACATTTCATGTATTAAATATACACAGTAGTCTACATTTTATGCGTAAAACAGTGGTAGTCTATATTTCTCCAAAAAATAGTATTTATAAAATAAAAATAAAAAAGAGTATTTATGAAAATATGGTTTTGAAAACGGGTATTTATGAACTTTTCTCACGTATTTTTCAATTTATTTTTCTAAATGCTCTACAAGGCCTGATTTCCACTTTATCCTTTCCCACGCCAATTGGAGGTGGTCTAAGGTCCTTTGAGCCGAAGGCCTCTTAATTATAATGAAGAAATATCTTTAATAAGTAGTTCTATATTTTTGTTATCAAAAAAAAAAAAAAAGTAGTTCTATATTTCGGCTTAATTTCCAAGCAATTTAAGAATTAGTACTATTACATTTTAGGAATTTAATCAGCTTTAGGCCAGTTGGTAGATAATTTTGAAACAATTAATATATACGTAATTAATGATTTTATATCTCAATATGAGCAATTGATTTGGTTAAAAAAATTCCTTAAATATGGTAACTTTTCAAAATATTATTTCCTCTTATTTTTCATAATAATTTTCTTTTAATGGCTAATGATAATCTCATCCACTTTTTTTTTTTTTTTTGAAATTATAATCTCATCCACTTTTATGACCAAACAATGCTCCGTGTGTTGCTTATTTTGGTTGGATTTACTCTTAATTTTACACTATATCCTCTTATATCTGTCTCTGAAAAATGTTGAAAGTATTCTTACTAATTCAAGTTCTATTGATCATATATTTTTTTATATTTTTGAGTGTTCTTTTTTTTATTTGTAATATTAAATATTCTTTCAGTTATCTTTTTTACTTTGGTTTATTTATTTATTTATTTTTTTGAGTGTGCTTTGGTTTACTATTAATAGGTACAAGTAATTTCAAAGGTTGAAAAAAAAAAAAAAAAGCAATTCTAATTCTTCTTATATTAAATAATTAAAATAGTTTTTCATAAATCCTCTTATCAATTTTTTCCTAAGGCCTCCAACTAGGCTGAGCCGATAAAGATTCTGGGTAAGCTTCGATTTCGAGAAAATTGAGAGAAAAACTTTTAGGGAGAAAATGCTCTAGAATTTATAGAGTGATCTTGTATTATTTATAGAGTGTCTAATACAGAGCAATTGAATCTAATTATTTACATTAACAATACCTTAATAATTCGGGCAATAACAGCTACTTAACAGACTATTAACAACAATCCGTTAAGCCTAACTATTTGGTAGAGCTGAACTCTAACGAATAATGCCTCTAGGATAATCTAGAGCCAACAAGAAGTTCTGAGCTCTTTTCCAACAACTTTTACAGGAGGATTAAAAAAAAGGTAGAAAGTAAAAAAACTAATCCAAATTTGCATACCTCTGGGACTTGTCTGTTTGTAACGTTTACGTTGTTTTTTTTCCCCCCTAAATTTTTAGAAGTAAAATGAAGGAAGAGTTTTTCTTAAACCATCTTTCGAGGGCCCTTTTACTTTATAATTCATCTTTAAAAACGAAAAAAACATTAATTTTGCTCTCTTTGGAAGCTGGATTTATGGTGGGAAAAAAAAAATACGGAGGAAAAAGTCAAGAAAAAAAAAAGTAGAAAATATTTTCCTTTTTTTAATTTTTTTTAAATTCTATTTACAGAAAAATGACATTAAATCTAAATCTCGCTCTCCTTCAAAAAAATTTCCCAATTTTTGTTTGAATCTAAACAAAAGAAAATGTAATCCTTTATAATTTTTTTTCCCTTTCCCTCCGAAAATTCAAGTTCCAAACAAGGCCTATGAGGAAGAATGAGTTTGTTACTAATTAGCTAAAAGCTATTCTAAGTATTTCTTTAGAAATTATTTTTTCCTTTTCTATTATGTAATTTCTATGGGAAATTTCTTACTACTTGAAGCGTGTATATGGTTTGTTTTGCTTGGAAATTGCGTAATAGGATCTAACAAAATAATATTTACTCACATTTTCAAAAGAAAAAAAAAAGAAATATTTCTCATAATTTTTTTTTCTTTTCAGAAACCGAAATCACCAATATATATATATATAGGTTATATATACATATATATATATATATCCCAATATTTTTGACATGAAGTCTATGAAGATAGGTGTTTGAAACTCTAGTCACTAAAATAAGGCACATTAATTTTTTTTTCTCCCGAAAGAAAATAAGACACACTTATGCCATAGGACAAAATAAAATGAATAGTATATTGTTTTATATACCTTTCAAAAAAAAAAAAAGAAACTTTGCCTGTTTTGTATATAGAGATCTGATCTGAAATTGACATAAAAGCAGAACCCAAATATGGGAGCAATTTTTTTTTTCCCCTCTTTATAAATATCTCAAATATCCTTTTTTTTTTAAATCTCAAATTCCCAAATATATGGAATGCTAAATTGGAATCCTAAAAAGACATTTAAAGAAAAAAGGGAGGCTTATAAAAACGACAATAATTTGTAAACGACAACATATCTGTAAAACGACGATGTTATATGCGTACAAACGACAGCTTCGTAGATGGCAGATGGCCAATAGCCAATAGGCAGTAGCTCGATGACAAAAAAACGACAACCTCTCTAAAACGAAAATAACTCCAAAAACGACAACATCATTTGAGCGACGGCATGTATAAGAAACGACAACATCCTAATGACGATAACAGATGTCTACGTGTCTTGATCGCTACGCGTTGTAAAAGGATCAAAGGTTATATTCAGAGACACGTGGATGAATCCTGAACTCTCAGTTCCACAAATTTTCTCAAATTTGAACCCACAAAACTATGGGGCCCAAAATTTGAATCCTGAAAACAGCGGCCCATCCCCCCAAAACTGAGATTTGTCTCACTCAAGTCCCTATCTCTTTGCCAATCTATACGGACCTCCTCATCTCATCTCATTTCATCTCCACCGTAAAGATCCAACCAAAACCCTAATCCCCAAATCCTCACATTCAGACCACCACAGCCTCAGAAATGGCCAAAAAGAAAGTGACCCACCAACCCAAAGACCCCAAACAAGAAGCCCCTCAAGCTCAACACCCAGACCACGGAGCAAACCGAGTCAGCGAAGCCACTCCTGCTGCTACTATCCCCATGGCCGCCATGGACGACGAATCTTCTGACAAGCTCCGGAGCTTGAAGTCCCTCAACTCCCGCCTTCTCAAGGAGACCTATGAGCGGAGGCAACAGATGGATTCTCTGGTCCAAGCCAAGGAGGCTCTCGAGGCCGAGCTGACCCGGTCGAGTCAGGAGAAGAAGGGTTTGGAGACTGAGTTGACTCGGGCGAGTGAGAAGAGTGTTGGGTTGGAGTTGGAGAAGGGTGTGTTACGTGTTTTTGTGGGGACCCAGATGGCCCAAATGGGAGTTGGGTTCGATGCGTTGGAGAGAGAGAAGAAGGTTGAGATTGAGAGGGTGAGGAGTGAGAAAGAGGTTGAGATTGGGTCTCTGAAGAGGCAAGTGAGCAAGCTTATGGGTAGTCTTGAAAATGAGAGGGATAAAGTGAGCCGGATTTGCCGAGAGAGGGATGATCTGAGAAAGGATTTTGAGGGTCTGGTTATGGAGGCAAATGGGTTGAAGGAGAAAGTGGTAGAGTCGGAGAAGAGAGAGAGGTTGGTGAAGGAGGAGGTTGAGAAACTGAAAGGAGAATGTAAAGGGCTAATGGAGGTAAGGGTTGAGAGAGAAAGAGCACTTGAGGCGTTGAAGAAGGAAAAGGTTTTGGCTGAGAGGAAACTAGTGGAGTCGGAAAAGCTGACTGGGGACTTAAGGAGCAGGACTGAGCAGATTGCGAGAGAGAAGAATGAGATTCTGAGGGAGAAGAGTGAGTTAGAAGTGCAAATTGGTGTGTTAGAGAAGGAAGTGGGGCAAAAGAACGAGGTTGTATTGGATTTAAGGAGAGAGGTTGAACTACTGCGGACCAAGATTTTGGAGTCGGATAAGTTCATTGAGGAGAACATGAAGGAGATGGAAATGGAGATTAAGTCGTTGAAGGAAGAGAAGGAGGAGAATCAACAAAATATAGAGAAGTTTCGGTTGAAATCGTATGAAGTAGAGGTAGCTTTGAAAGTGGCTAACATGGAAATAAATGATAAGGAGCTAAGGATTGAAGAACTGGTTCGAACGAAAAATGAGATTGAGGGGGTGAATGTTGGTCAAGAAAGTGAAATTTTTAAGCTGCATAATGAAGTAGGTGAACTAAGGGATGCTCTATTTGCATTACGAACTTCTTGCAGAGATGAAGAAGAAAAGAACAAACAACTGCTTTCTGAAGTAAGTAATCACAAGGATGCTCTTGACCGTGCTACACTTCAGAAGGAGGAGGCTCAGAGCGGTTTTGATGAGGAAAGAAAGAAAGTGGAAAACTTGAAGTTGGTTATTTCAGAAGGGGAGAGGAGGATTGAAGAGATTATCAAAGAATCTCAGATTCTGAGGGGTGAGCATGAGAAGCTACTTGACAAAACTAAAGCAACAGAGAGTGGCTTGGAGTCATTGGTGAAGGAAAGAGATACAGCGCAAAAGAGCCTTCTTGAGGTTCAGAGCAGAATGGAAGAATGGAAAGCTAAAGTAGAATTAGCTGGCATTAACTCCCAAAGGGCACTTGCCATGTTGAAGAAAACTGCTGCCATGGTTTCCTCCTCGCAATCCGAACAGTGTGCAGATGGTAAGAAAGAAGTGCTTATCCATGAGAGGAAACTTGAAGAAGAAGTTCAACCATATGTTGCAGAGTTGGAAGCCATCCATACCGCTTTCAAGAGCAAAGAGAAGATGGTGGAAGACATGAAGCAACAGGTTGAGGATCTGAAGCGCTCTGCTGCGGAGGCACGTAAGCAGAAAAGCTTTTGGACATTGATCACTTCGGCAACAACTATTTTTGCTGCAGCTTCTGTTGCATATGCTGCCAAAGGGCGTTGAGTTAGCTTTGGTTTATTAATCAAGGTTTTGTTATTATGACTTAGTAGTTGCTTTTGGTACTAGGATCAAACTAATCAAGCTCTGCTTAAAAGCACAATGATGATACGTTGTCCTCTCAAAATTTCCCATTATGATAATAATGTTTCTTTCCCGGATTATAATCCCCTTGGGATATATTAGTTGCTTCCTTGTTACATTAGACTACTTGGACTTCGAATTTCTTGAATATGTTCTATAGTTCTTCTATATGCAGATTTCTGCGTTCCGATGAAGCTGGTTCTTACATGCGTTCTTTATATGCTTTTCACTCGTTGAAAACTCATTAATTAAATGTAAACCTTTTGGGAATACATCCTTATTGTCTTGATATTTGTCATTCGGTAAGCTATGTTTTTATACGGCAAAACTCATTACAAGATCTAGAACGTGTCATTAGTTTTAACATGGGAAACGACTCTACTATACTGATGTCATGACTTGGTACAAACTTGTGTTTCCTATTACAGAAAAATGGAGTACCAAGGACATGGAATTGTACCGATGGAGAACAGCATCATGCTTCCTAATCACCGGATAGTAGATATCTAGAATCTGTGGGTTGAATTCAGTCCGAGTTGAGGTTGTGGAGTACAAATGACCAAATCATAATGCCCCAGATGTACGAATATGGGAATTGGGTCATGACGCATATGCTGGATCTTTTTGTTAATATATTAGAATTTCGGGACTCAAAAAGGAATTAAGAGTAAAGTATGTATGTCCTTTTCAAAGGCTTAGCTGTTCCTTACCATTGTAGTGAAAATTTTAAATCATTGTGAAAGCAACTTGCCTAAGCCTATAATGGGTGTGTGATCCTCATGTGATCCCACAAAAACAACCAAATTCCAACCACCACTATTAATATACTTTCTCCCCCTCCAAACAGAAAAACCTTTGCATTTTTTTCCTTGTCATGCCAAGCTCCAAACTACTCTTCTATACTTAGGACAGGCATTCAACAACTGACAAAAAAATGACCTAAATCAATATCGACCAAGAAGAAGAAGATGGACCAGTCATCGGTTGCATTATATTGATTACTGCATGTTTAATCCCATTTTGGTGTTTAGATATCTGAAGCTTTTAAGATTCATATGTGAAAGGTCACTATCCCAAACATTCAAGGTCCAATAACCAAAAAAAAAAAAAAAAACATTCAAGGTCCAAAAAGTCACATCCCACTGCTATTTTTAGCCTTTGGAAACTTATACTTTTTTCTTAATTAGTAAGGCTTTTTTGTTTAAAAATTGGTGTCCTTTGGTCGAATATTCCAAACCCTTAGATGCACATTGACATTGGAGCAGCTAGAAGTTGCGGCTTCATTGATCAATTCAATAATGGTTTCAGCATAGACATACACAAACCTAAACTTGAAGACCCCACAATGCAGCTCCAGGAATGAGCCACGCAAGAGCTAAAATGCTTGAATGACTTTCCGCTGTCATTGCGTCTCATATTCCAACCTTTTTAGCCCCAAGAAACACACTTTTAGGTGGTACAAGCCAACTTTCTTCCTGACCATACAAATATCCTAAGGCCATGGATAATAATAGGAAAAAAGCAACTACGATTCCATCTTTAGTGGTGCACATAAAATATCCTAATTTCCAGTTCATGAGAAGACTTGTCAAAACATGAACCATATAAAGAAAACGAAGAAAAACTCAATGACAAGACAACGGCCATAGCCAACAAGCAAACATTACATATAATCTAAGGCATATATCTTATAAACATTACGAGATTACAATATCATGGATGTTTTCCCATGCATGTCTTGAAATTAGCTCTATATATTAATATTATATAACATCATTAGCCAGGAACCGAGCAGATCCAATAACAACAGAATGTTACCCCAACAAAACCACGATCCTCTTTCTTTGTGGCCAAGAGTCAAGAATGGGTAACCTTAATTTGGTGGGACTGCTGAACTTAGTCAAACAATTCCAGCTACCACTTAAGCTAACCAAACAACATTTACCCAATATCAGAAACTTGGATTTCCACAACACAAAGCATTACAAATCCAACTATATGCTGATCCATAACTTCTGAATCCAACAATCAAGCACTGCCTTCTTTAGTAGACCAAGGACCGGACTCCAAGAGTGCAGGATCTTAACATCACAGCAATCAATACAACAGTAAGTAGTATTACTACACAACCTTACAAACTGTAAAACGACCCCTTAATTATCCCGGGATAAAATGTCAAGCTTCTATTATATATGGCTGCCTGTTGGTAAAGTCAATTCTATTCACAGTCAGAACTCACAAAATTACTTATCTCATCCATCACAGTGTAGAAGTGATCATTGTTCGGCAACAAGTAAAATCCAATTGTTGCCTTCTCCAGAAATAGAAGTTTCACAACTTGGTTAGCTTTCTCAAGCCCCTTAGCATAAGCCAACTGCCAATCCTGAATAAGATCCAAGCCAGCCACCACAACAAGGCTCTTGGGAAACTTGAGTCCTTCTAGGCTCTTACCCCTTGGACCAAAAGGGTTGCATGCCGGATGGTCCCTATCTTCCCCTTCAGGCAGAAAAGCTCTCCAATACCAGTCTCGGTCTCGGAGAGTAACAAAATACTTCCCATCCAATAGTGTCTCAGATTTGGTTCTCTCCTGCCCGCCAAACATTGGATTGAGCAGGATGTTCCCCAATACTTCAATTCCAGATTCCACTGCTTTTAAAGCAACATTGTGTACAATGTTTCCACCTGAACTATCACCAGCCAAGTATATATGAACCTTTGAGTCCTTATTGCTTTGAAGCCATGATCTTGAGTTCACCCACTTAAGAGTTGCCCATCCATCATCATAGGCACACGGGTAACGGTTTTCTGGTGCACGTCTATAATCCACCGAGACAACCACGGCCTTACAGATTCCAACCAATCGACGGCATAAACTATCATAAATGGCACTATTGCAGGAGGAATGAGCAAAGCTTCCACCGTGAAAGAAAATTATTACTGGGACAACCTTAGAGTTCACAGGCTCCTGAAGATCAGAGAGGTTCCGACGAGATTCTCCATCATTAGCGGGACGATAGACTCTGCTAATGAGTTTAGTTTCACAATCAATGATGACATCAAAGGAGCAAACCCCATTAACTGAGTTCGTATTGGATGGCACTTTCCGATCGAGAAATTCTGCCAAGTGCCTGTTGAAAGTTCCATCAGGGCGACGAAGCAGATTGTAAGCCAACTTGAAGTTGGAGATCAAGACCCATGTATTCAGCGGAACCACCGTCTGCAGCAAGTTCAGAAAGATACAGGACATCATCTCATCTCTATCTCATCTCTAAGCATAACAAAATAGAACTATGAAAAGTTTCTAAAATTGCAAATGACACCAGCTGTTTCATATCTACAACGAGTTCTGTTAATAATAACAGAAATTAAAGTTTGTACAAGTATACAACAAACCTAACGAATAAAAGAGTGAAAAGAGAATCAGTAGAATAACACACTAAATAAATAAGCATTCTAACAAGAAAGCATGGATTTCAGAATCCACTAAGCAAAACATGATTCAAGGACTGGAATTACCAACAAAAGTCAAACCCTCTAGAACTCAACCACAAATTGAAAATCAAACTCTTTGAACCAAAGTACATGAAACTGAAGCCAAAATCAGGCTTTCGATCAATAAATAGCATAAACCAAAAGGCAGTAAAACAAACCGAGTCCGAGACAAATAGGACGAACCCAATAGAATACAGTAGAAATCAGAATCCAATAAAGCTACACCAAAACCCAAAAAAATAAAAAAATGGAGCCTTAAACAACTCAATCACAAAACCAGAATTCAGATTATAAAACCTAGAAAACTAAAAGTAGACAAAACCCAATTCAATATGCAGCACCAAAACCCAAATAACACTACGCAGAAACCAAAACCAGCAACAAAAACCATACTTAACAAAAATCTAAAATTTTTAAAAACAAGCAAGAAGAACAGCATAATAAAAATCCCAGAACAGAGCTAATAATAATACCTTGGACTCAC
This sequence comes from Trema orientale, assembly GCA_002914845.1. Taxonomy (NCBI): domain Eukaryota; kingdom Viridiplantae; phylum Streptophyta; class Magnoliopsida; order Rosales; family Cannabaceae; genus Trema; species Trema orientale. The sequence goes on from JXTC01000146.1 coordinate 536,709, forward strand.
TGACGTTGACTTCATTACTCCCAGCCATCAAACCAGTCCTCAAAAAATCTAACACCCAACAAGGAAAAACCCAACAAAACACAACCAGAGATCCCTTCAAACAAAACCCACTTCCAAAAAACTTGCCATATATCGAAGCAACCAGAAAAAACGAAGAAACACCTCCCTCAAGCTCTAATCCAAGATCAGTTCCGAAAACCCATTATCCTCAAACCAAGAAATCCCAGCTCTGATCTAGTTCTGAGCTCCTTCTTCTTCTTCTTCCTCCTTCCTAAATCTTGGTAATAAAGGCTAAAGGAAAAAAAAAAGGAAGGAAAAAAAAAACACCAGTATAATAAAACAGAGCAAGAGATGAGAGAGAGAGGGTGTGAATGATAAGCGAAGAGGGCGTACGGTAAGGAGGAGAGAGAGAGAGAGGACAAAAGGCTAAAGTGCGAAGGGGATGAACAATACAAACAAAGGACGATAGAGCGGACAAAGTGATCGGCCGAAAGAAAACACTGTTTTGTGGGTCCCACTTAATCTTATATAACACTAACTTCATTAATTATTTTCTTTATTATCTAATTGAAAATTTGTGTTTAGTAATGAGTGGGAAAAAAAAAAAATTGAGTTTTGAAATCTACAAAATTTTATTTTTTTTATAAAATGATGAATTTACTCCTTATTAAATCCTGAAATTGAATATAAATTTGCTTATTGAATATAAATTTGCTTATTCTTGCCTATGAACATGAAAGTCGTATTAAAAATTTACATTTTTTTCATAACCGTCGCTTTCTATGTTCATTTTTTTTATGTTAGTTTTATCTTATTTTATTTGGTTTAATTAAATTTTATTTATTTTGTTATTTAGTAACAAAGATATGAAGGACAATTTCATTTTTCAATACCATAAATCAGTCAAAATCGATGCGAAGGGTGTACATTTTTATGTAAATTTAAAACTTAGAGATATAATTGTGCAGAACACAAAATTTATGGTTTAAAGTGTAAAAATATTTCAGGTTTTTTTTTTCGTTTAACCTTAAAAAATATTTGGTTTTTTCTGACACTGCTGACGAATTGAAACTTTTTTAAAAAGAAAAAGAAAAGGAATTTTGAAAGAGAGAAGTGAAGGCAATAAATGATTGTGGAGGTGGGATGAGTGATGAGGTGGAAGCTGGGGGAAGGGCAACGGGGTCCGTTTAGAGGTCTATTGAGTGTTGACGGTTCCCACATAAAATAAAATACGAATAAATACAAAATAGTGCTGGTGACAGCCTTGTTAATTGACATTTTGGTACTTTCTTATTCATTTTATTCCCCTCACTGCCATGCCAACTTGAATTATTAAAAAAAGAGAGAGAATATAAATTTTATTACTAAGAATAGATTCTTTTAATAAAATAAAATAGGGCGCGTCTACAGTAGAGGCGTCCCTACGTAAGGCCCTGTTTATACACCGTTTGATGGGAATCTGCGTATAAATAGATTCCTCATAGATTCCCATTAAACGGTGTATAAACAAGGACTTTACATAGGGGCGCCCTTATTATAACCGCCTCCAATAAAATAATATATTATCTATTCTTTACAGAGATAATTATAAAATTATACCTTGCATTTTAACAATTTGTTCAGTTTATATTTTACATTTTAATTATTATTAACATTGATTTTTAAATTTAAAATTTGTAATAAATTTATACATTTTTTGAATGAAACACTAATTTTGACTAAAATGTTTACCAAAATGCCTTTAAAGTTTAAATATGTATTTGAATCAAAAAATAAAATTTAAAACTTATTTAAAATTAATAAATATTTAGAAATAATGTTTAATATTTATAGGTTTTTTATTTTTTTAGACTACTTTTTTATAATTATTTTTTAACTATTATTATTAATTCGTTTTAAATTTAAATTAAGTATTAAAATATATATTCTTAAACTCTAAAAGGATGTATTGGTAAACTCTACAGTCAAAATTGATGTTTAACTAAGAGATGGTTAAATTTGTTACAAATTTCAAATCTAAAAGTCAATGTTGATAATAACTTAAACACAATGTATAAATTGAACAAATAGTCAAAAAATAAGGTATAAAAATGTAATTAATCCTTCTCTTATATAAGTTGAGCTAAATCATGAAAAATTTCTTTTTAAAATTTATGAACAATTATAAGTAGATTGATTATTTACCTAAGTAAAAATTGAGACACTAAAATTTTGCACTAAAAATTTACACTTGTAATACGGTATTATTTTTAACTATATAACTTTAAATAATATAGTTCTACTTCAAAATAAAGAGTGGTTAGAATGCATGCTATATCATCTAGTGTAAGTTTTTGGTCCAAAATTTTAGTGTCTCTATCATTACTCATCTACATATAATACACAGTTAAACTAAATACTAAAAAGTAATATTATTAAGAGTTTGTACTTTATAAATTGTATCTGATTCCATGAACAATAAATTTATAAGCCAAAATCCACGACCACTGGGAGATCTAGACGACTCTTTAGTTTATAACACCTTAATTGGATGTTTTTTTTTTTTCGTAACCTTTTAATTGAGTTTTTCGATCTCCACTGTAACATATTGGGTTTTTACACTGGAAGTTCTATATCCATCAAGAATTGGAGATATACATTCAGTTTCTTTTTACATCACAAAACAATAACTGGATTTTTTTTTTTATTTCTTTGTGCATTCTTTTTATTTCAAAAATACCCTTTTCTTGTACATTCATCCCTCTCACCTTTAAAATGGATCATTTTAATTAGCTTTGCCATGTTTTAATCTGTTTTCTTTTCAACTTTTTATATATACTTTATATTTTCTTTCTAGTGAGAAGGAAAAATAAAACAATATGAAAATTTTATTGATAAAGACATAGGCTTCGTTTAGTTCACCCATTTGAACGAGTGTATTTACATAGAAATTGTGGAATGTGTTATAATTGGAACAAGAGATATTTAAAGTGAAATAAAGTAGAATGAGTTGTAATTCGAATGAGAGATTCGAATGAGAGATATTAGAATGGACCATTCAAAAACACCCCTTAGGCTCCATTCTCATTCTAAAATACAAAAAACTCATTCCAATGGTTGATGTGACTGATGGACTATTTGAATAGAATAACTGAATTGTTGAAACGAGCACCCATTCCAAAAGATCATTTGAATGGAAAAACTGAAATTTTTGAAATAAACACTCATTCCAATAAATTTTCCATTTGAATGGAATGGATTGGGTGAAACAAATGGTGCCATACATTTCTGGATAATGCCTGAAAAGTATTTATATACAAAGAATTAATTTGTTCTTTTATTAAATTTTTTGGATGTAGTTGAGAATGAAATGTGATAGGAACTAACTCGTGTATTTTATATATACAGATGCAAAATGATAATTTACTTTTTAAAAAACAAAAGAACACTATTTCTTTCTCCATAAAAATATTGTTGCTCTATTGTTAATTTTTTGGATGACTTTTGAATGGTGATTTAGGAACTTCCTTTCAGAGCTTAAGTAATTTCATAAGTTTAATTATTATTTTTTTCTTTTATGGGTGTTGCTGAGTTCAATTTTTACTATAAATCCACAATGGGTAAATTTACTTATTAAATTACCTTTTTTAGTAATTCTCATTATAGGTAAATTTGTAATTAATGTAAAATTAAGATTATGAATGTACAAAGATTAAATGGTGATAGTTTTAGAATTTTCCTTTTTATACTCGATGTCAGCAAAAAAAAAAAAAGTAATGATAATTGTTTTTTAAAAAGAAAAAAAAATAGGATGCTGTTATTTCATAAAAAGAGGTTGGAGGAAGGTTATTGAGTTAATTAATTATGGAAATATGCCTCCAAACTTAGTCTTCCTATTTTTGGGAAAGTGACAAGTATGTTTACTTGTAGGGTTAAATATAATAATAGTCCATAAATTATACTCCTTGTATCACTTTGCTTCTTGAATTTTCAACTTACATAATAATGGTCCATAAATTATGCAATTGTTACAGCAATGGTCCATTTGTCACAAACTATTACTTTTTTGATAGAAAATAGTCACAGACAAAACGTGTAATTGGGTATTATTTACTTTTATGAGTTGGAATCTCATTTTTAGCTATAATTACTAAACTATGCATTTTACACAACACTCATTTCTGTTAAAAATCTAACAGTTTGTGAAAAAAAGGGTCATTGTTGTGATAATTACATCTTGGTAGTCTATGGTATAAGTTAAAAATTCAGAATCTCATTGTTGGCTATAGTTACCATACCATATGCTCTATAATGACTTATTTTTGTTAAATATTTAATAATTTGTGATAGAATGAACATTATTGCAACATATATAATTCATGGATTATTACTATATAAGTTGAAAATTTACTGGGTAAAGCAGTACTACAGTTATAATTCAGGTGCTATCAATATCGTTAACCCTTACTTGTATGAAGGTTACATCCACATTTAAACTAGTAGCTTAAATTAGAGGTTGCTTTCTTTTTAAAAACAAAAACAAGAAGAAAAAACGTTCACGAGGAATTTATCTCTACCATCATTCCCACTTTACTAGTGTATATGCAGTTGACAATTGCAATTAGGGAAATTATAGTCCTTTTTTTTTCTTTTTACACTTTGTTTTAATAATTGTCGATCTTTTTTCTTTTAATAGCTAAATGACCAAACGAAATTCGATTATTTTGCTATGAGACCCTTGTGATTATTGTCCATATTTCTTAGGAATCTTCAAAATTAAACCCATTATAGTCATTGCAACTTATACTTAAAAACTAGATTCTTCTAATGTCTTGTATTTTATGTTTTTTTGCATGTGTTATATAACAATATGAAAAAAAAAAACAACTATGTTCTATTCAAAAATTGCTAAGGAACTTTTTCCAACCAATCAAAAGGTGACACATAGTTTTTGAGGAAACTCTAAAATAACGTGTCGTACTCAACCCCAAATAATAACACTCATTTTATTATAATCCGAGCAGCCTATGAAATGTCAATAACTTGATAGATTGGTGTAAGATGGGCCAGATTATCGAGATTGAGAGATCAGGTTCTTGTTGGATGTTATAATGTGTACGGATGAGCCGAGAACTGCCACTCAAAGACCACCAATGATCAATGACTGAGCACATTAGCCGGCCACTTAGCAGAATGCAAGGTCCCGACCACGTAGAATGTACAGCCTTATTATCCAAACACACAAAAGGCAGCATAATCCATGGAGAGGCTGACACCTGACCCAATTGACTATCTATTATCTATATAGTACGTAGATGAGATTCGTTTCTATCCTTTTAGGGGACACATAGCCATTAACCTTAGTGTCTTAGGACCACAAGACCATTATAAATAGTAACTTATATCTCATACATAAGATAAGTCGCTACAATTCCGTAAAACTTTATTTGTCTTCTTGTTTTTTCTCCTCACTTTATTTACTCTCTCTCTCTCTCTCTCTCTACTTCCTAAAATTATAGTACCATTATTATTCAACCATTATTTACGTTAGTACTTCATTTAGTATATTACTAACGTTATTTTGTGGAGGAGATTTAGCATGTACCACCATCATTCGTTGGTAAAAAAAGTTTATCTATCACCTTATTCAAAGTTGTATATACCAAAATTACATTAAATCTGGGTCCCCAGCAAAAACATTAAATCTGGATTTTGGCAAGCGTGTGGTGTGTGTTAGTTCATGCCAAACCCCACACTAACAAAAATAACATAAGATTCTTGATTTCACAGTGATAAAAAACCTAACAAAAACTTGGAAAGAATAATTCATTACAAAAATCTACTCCTTCAATTTTCAAAATATTAAAGGAAAACGTCCTTTTATGATTTTTTTTTTTTTTTTGGCTAAACCGATTGCAAAATAATAAGAACATAAATTTCAATGGAAATAAAAAGAACGGTTTTTTTTTTTCGCAATAAATTATGGATACGGGATAGATAAGAAAACATAATTATGAATACGACTGAAAACTACTATTCTCAAGTAGACCTATGATAACTTTTTTTTTTTCTTTTTTCCTTGAATGGAGACCTATGATAAGTTTTTGAACGAAAGAAAACTATTACATTCACTATTACTAATATGTTAATTATGAATGTATTAGTATTAATTTTATCGGTAAATCGCAAAAAGATGTGTTTTTGTTTTCAAATTTTGCTAGATGTATCCTTGTTTTTTAATAATATTTGGGAGATGTGCTTTTGATTGTGAAATTTAAACAATATAATACCTTATTAAGAGAACATGTTGATGTGGCAAGTGAAGAGGGAAAACGACTTGAAAAAGATAAACGTACTCCGCCAAAGCCATACATTAAACAACAGAACTTTTGCCTATAACATTATAAATAACTAGATTATACTCTTAATTGGCAAAGATAATTATACTTGAAAAGAAAAAAAAAAAAAAGGCATGAACATTATACTATTTAAAACATGATATTACTCTAAATCATTCACACATGAAATGGATCACTTGTATTCGCAAGATATTCGTTCTTATTTGTCTGTGTAAACATGTTTAATCGGACATTTGGCTCATATCTGTTGAGAGGAAATTGATCAAACAATACCCTTGTTTTGTTACTGTTCAATAATAGTAAATATCATTTGTCATGTAAATTATAATGATCATGTGTTCAGTATAAGTAATGCTCTTCTAACACTTACTTAACAAAGAGTTCCTAGTGCCCTATTTTCAACCTATAAATTGCTACAGAAAATATATATATATATTTGGAGTCTTGTTATGCTAGCTGTAGTAAAATTATTCATTCGTGTTGAGTTCACACATGTACATGTTTCATAAGAGGTAGAAGTAGAAGAGAGGATGGCAATTTATTTTGTTTGGTATAAAGAATTTTAACAGAGAAAAGATTAGACATCTGATTTCAAAGTTTCATTTTGACTTAATTTTAATCTCTCTATAATTGGATATATTCTCTCAATCTTTTAATGAAAAATATTAGCTGCATTATATTTTACATTCCTTTTGCGCTCTTTCTATTTGATAGCTCTTTCTACTTGATACGTAGATTCAATTATTATTTATTAGATTAAAAATAATAAATTGGATCATAGAGAAATTCATATGTCAAACAGTGACCCACTAAGAAGTGTAAAACAAAATGAGAAAGTTAAGTGAAAAAAAAAAGTGTAGTTATACTCTTCATCCTTTATAATACCAAACACCACCCCAAAAAAAAAAAAAAAAATCTCTAACACACATTTTTTGTCAGGTAATATTGCTCTTATTCTTCCACGCATTCTCTTCCTCCTACCAATCATAACCTAGCTAACAAATTACTGTCTTACTTGGCATGGTTATTAACAACTTCATTATTTAAGAAAAAAGTTTAAATTGTAATATAGCCGATTTTACGTAAGTGAATTCACAAGTTATAAACAATTGACAAATTAATTATCGTTTAGCATTTAAAATTTGGTGTCCTGGTTGGTATTAGACAAAATAAAATAGTGTAATTGATTTCAAAAGGTTTCATAATTATTGAGCTTAAATATGTCTTAATTTATCTAATTATAACTTCCTATCTTGTAAGAAGAGAGACATGACCCATAAATAAGAATGTCAATAAAAGAAAATCCTCTTAACCGCTCCACGTGCATGTATTTTATATTATTTTATTTTTTTGAAAAACACATGCATGTATTTTGGTACACGGCCTTTTTCTTGAATAATATATACTATCTCCTTAAGCAATTTGAGTTAAATAAAAATTTACGAAATTTTGTTCGATCATATGAATATCAATTACGAGGATAAATATTACTCAAATAAAAGAAATTACGAGGATAAATATTATTAAAAGTTCTGTAATTTTCTTTTGGTTAATAATCCAAATATAACACTCAAACCGATCAACAATAAAATGTGGTTAGCAATAATAATTCAAAAGAGAGAAAAATTAAAACTGAAAAAGAAAAAAGAAAAAAGAAAAAAGAAAAAATAGAAGTAGCTAGACTAAAGACCGAAGTACGTACAAGTTGTGTACAATGTGTACGTTTGGCATGGGACTTAATGTTGTCCTTTTCGAATTCAAGGTTGGCTACCAGGACTGGCCATGCAAGAGCCACGCCTTCCCTCTTTATTGAAAATAACAGCTTGGCTCATCTTCAATGAGTTTTGTGTGGCTTATCCCAAATTCTCACCTAATCAATAATTATTAGACTCTCCAACCCCCATTCCTCAAAATATCTGTCTTCTTATATCAAGGACAAAAATAAGTTTATTTATCAAAATTAGAAAAAGGACAAAACTAAGTCTTCAAGCCATAATAATAACAATAATTATAAGTCTCGGATTGGTTTGATAAAAAAGCTTAGGCATTTCTTTCTTATTTTTCATGAATTAATAGGGGTTACATAGTTGAGGATGGCATATTCTGGGATGGAAAAAAAAAAATGATTTAAACTCATAATGTATACAAATTGCACATCTCCTCTTGCTATTCTACTTAAAGCTCATTGGTGGAGAGTAGCATGTTGATTGAAGAAAGCAAATTGGGCATTTCTTTTTATTTTTCAAGAATAAAGGGGTTATATTGTTTAGGTTGGTTTATTATGGGATTAAAAGAAAATGATTCAAACTTGAGATTCTTTTAGGGATAACTGCAAAAAAATATCCTCATGTTTAGGTATTCTGCAATTTAAACCCTGAAATTTGGACTCTGCAAAATAATATCCTGAGATTAAGAATTTCTGAAAATTTATACCCTGAATAGATTTTTTGACCAATTTTAGGAATAAAAAAATAATAATATCCTCTATTAAAACTAGATTAATCCATATTATTCATCTTAATTTTGAGGATATTATTGTATTTTATCAGTTAAAAATCAACACAGAGTATTAATTTTCAGAAATTCATAATCTCAGGGTATTATTATGCGGAATCCAAACTTCAGGGTTTAAATTGTAGAACATCCAAATATGAGGGTATTTTTTTGTAATTATCCCATTCTTTTATCTAAAACTCAGCTTTTTTTCATGTAGCAGTTAAATAAATATGTTTGGAAATACAATATTTTTATGATTTTTTTATATCAAAAAATACCTTTACTATTTAATCATCAACCGGTTATTTAATAAAACTCAACCAGTGAATAGACTAAATCTCAACTTTCAACTAATTGAGGTTTATCTACTAGTTGGTTGAGTTTTTATAAACCTCAATTATTTTGGAGAAAATCAGGGATTAATTTTAAACTTTACAATAAAAACTGCTGTAATCCAAAAATTGAAAAAACAAAATACTGCTATATATAAAGAATTAAAGATACAAATTCACCTTCTCAAAATGCCATCGGGCGTAATTTCCTCGTAAGTACATTTTTCGAAATTAAAAATGATTAACACTAAGTTTGCTAGCCATAGTAAGAATAAGTACGTTTTGGATTGGTTGAAGAAAGCATATTGTGCCCTTTTTTTTTGGTTTTGTAAATTTTTCATAATAAAGGGGTAATAAAGTAGAGGATGGTCTATCTTGGATTGAGAAATGATTCAAACTTATAATGTGTATGAGTTGCATGTCCTCTCTTATCATCCCACCTAAAAATCATTGTTAGTTAATTGAGCATTTTTGAGAGCTAATTTGCTCTATCATATACTGAGGAGAATTAAAAGAAAAAAAAAAGTCCTAAATATAAAATTCAGATTTTTAGTTGGATGTTTGTAAAGTCTGAAAAAAGAAGGGTTTAATAAGAGAACCATATTAGAAGCTCACTGAAAATTTCTTTTGAAGCAAGTTATAGAACAAGATGCGGGACTCTCGAGTCATGAACCAACCGAACAAGGCCTTAGCATAAAGTTCCCAAGTCACTTTCCATAAACTCAACTATCAAAATGTCTATTTTTTAGGCCTTTTAGGGGAAGGAGAAACTTTCACTGTTGATATTTCAGGCCACAACTGGTGGGTTTTGGAAGCATCTCCGTAATGTCAAATTCTATCAACAGTTTTCGGATTCTTGTGCTTTTATCCTTTTCCTTTTTTCTCCATCACAATATGATGTATGGTCCTAAAACTGTAAACACCTATTTTAACATTTTTCGCCTTATATTTCTTCAAAATCCCTTTTGTCTTTTTCTGCACCTCTGTCTCTTTTCTCCACCTTCCACGTTGTGCTCCATTACTTTGAATTTATGAGGGCCAACTATTGATTTGGGCCTTGCTTCATGAGGATGTAGTGAAGAGTCAACTACGTACCACATTTTAAGATAAACAAATCATAGTTAACATCAGGGCTTTTATGCTTTGTTAGCTACCATTTTCAGCTACTAACTTCTCCTTTAGAATGCTTTGGGTGGCGACAACCAAAAAACAAAACAAAACTTTCGAAAAGAAAAGTGGTACAAATTAGAACAAGAGGATGTAGTTAATACAAGTAATTAATTAGGTCTAATATTTGGTTATGATCAATCTGGGTAAGGGTAATTTGGGCCAAAATGACGTTTACGAATAATGAATCTTTCAAGATTGTGATCATAGTCACAATATTTGTAACCGTATTATGATTATGGTCATAAATATTTTAACTAGTTGTTATAAATTTTAGATCGATACTAGGACAGTCTTTATTTCGTTGTCCTGTCCCACTGTTTGAATGTGGATTTCACTGAGAAATTTCACCTTTTAATGATATTATAAAGTATAATAGAGCCTGCATGTCAAATAGTGGAGTAAGATAGCAGAAAAGATAGTGATCCTAATATTCCTCTAAATTTTAGAGTAATAATATGGGATATCTTAAGTTGTTCAATACCACACGAGGTATTTTTTTTGAATGATTACGATTGATACGTTGAATCCTATATAGAGTCCCACTTGAAGTATCATTGCATTTTATACTAAAAAATTGATACCTTGTATAGTACTGGGTATCTTATAATGTAGGGTGCATTATAGTATTACTCTGAATTTTAGGCATCTCTAAACAAAACATCCTGAAAATATGTTCTATGTTCTCCTAAATACGTCATTTGAATTCCAAAAAGAAAAAAAAAAAAGTAATTTGCGCCCAAATCTGCGCAATTACCAAGTTGGGAAATTGACATGGCTAGCCCATTTCTTAGCAAGTGGATTTTTTTAGTCCATTTTTTAAAAATGACTTTTTTAGTACGAAAAAAATAACTTTTTTAATATCTTTTGAAGAGAGAAAAAATCGTCATTTTGAAACTGCCATTTTATCATTTTACGATTTGTTACTGATAGTCACAAGTTTGTGACTGAGGGTCACAATTTATTTTACATCGCTATGAATATTACGAGTTTTCAAGACGTGTGTAGTGTCATAATTTTATGAACGATGGTCACAATTTTTTTTCATATATTTTCTTGATATGTTTTAAACTATTACATTACTCACCATTTTGTTAGTGCTTCTCATAATTTTATGACAAATAGTCACAATTTATTTTATATCATTCCAAATATTGTCACAAATTTTAGACATGGTCACAATGTTTTACATCGTTATAAATATTGTGAGGTCATGTTATTATAATTTGTACAATATTTATATTTTATATTGATTTGTGAGTCTAAGTCATAATATTTGTGCCAACCTTATAAAAAGAAGATAAATATTCATATATGCATGATTTGTGACTATTAGTCACAACATTTGTGCCTATCTTTTTTTTGTTTTGAACATATTGTATAATAATGTGCCTATCTTACAAAAGCAAAATATACTTTCACATTGGACAATAATGGCTTTATGATATTTTTCTAACACAAACTAATTTTACAATAAAACTATGCCCTTGTATTTATCAATAGTCATATTTGTTTTATTTATATTCATACAATTATTGACAATTCGGAAATGAAGCTGGTCTTAATGTATCTTACGCCACCCACTCCTATCAAGAAATAGAGATACCACTCTTTCTCCTTCCTAAATACCCTCAAATCCATAAATTTCAAATACAATTCAGAAACTAACAAAGTCCTAAATGTCAACCTTTCTCATTTAAATTAGTAGTAATAATGTGTGACTTTAGGTTATATAATCTTTGACAGTAGTCAAGATCTGTGACTTAGATAAGTAGTGTGTATTCCTTAAAAAAAAAGATTAGTATTGTCTGTGACAATCATAATTAGTTTCTAAAAATACAAGTTCTGATTTATGACTATAAGTCAAATAATATGCAACAACTACACATAACTCATAAATTAGTAGTAACAATATATGTACAATATCCTGGATTACTTTCTGTCTTCTGTCATCATCTTTATGCTCAACCCGACAAACAAAACCATATATGTATATTTTACATAAATTCAGGTAAAGAAAAACAAGAAACACAGTAATCATATTTAAGTGTATGAAGCAATGGACTGAGTAGTGACAACAAGAAATATAGATTTCATGGTATTTTAATTTCTAGAATAATAAACCATAAGATATTGTAACACATATCCTAAACTATAGATAACTTATTGTAGTACTAAGTATAACACGACCAGAAGGACGAGGCAAGTAAGTCAGTCAATCAAATTTACTTAATCAGGTAACTGAACTGAAAGAAGCTAAAACTTATATTAACCATTGCCTCAACAAATACCCTCGCTTTCTTCTTCAATTTAGCAACAGGTCCATCTTTCTCAGCTTTTCAAAGTCTATTGTGAATAAGACGTTATGTCTCCTCATCATCTTCATCCATTCCATCTGTATCATTCAGCTGTACATGAGTCCATTTGATAGACACATTTTTCATCTTTTTGTCCCGTTTTTATATACAATTTAAAGAAAAGACCAACAAAAAGGGAAACTCAGGAATGAATTATGTTTCATCTAAATGTGTGTAAAGGTGCTGTGAATGTACGCTACAATTAACAAATCAAATAAGAGATCAACAGAAAGTATGGAGAATAAACTTTAGTTATCATTATCATCATCTGATGTGAATGGTCCATTGCAAGACCACCAACATCTTCTATATCATCTTCCTCTTCAAGTTCATCGTAACCTCTGCCACCAAAAAGCAGTCATTGTCCTCGTCGACCTCCAGAGGAAGCACATGCTAGCTCCCTGCCACGTCATTATCGCCATTGGCGACCTTCCTTGACCTGAAAATGAAAATACTCTCCTGCCTCCTCCAATTTGTCCTCTCGACGAGCTTGGCCTTGATCACGTCTATGCCAGGCCGCTAGACACTCATCTGTGAGCAAAACTCGGCAATATCGAAGTCAGTCATTGGCGACCCAGTGCTCTCGAATGCATCGAAGATCTTCCGGTCGTCGCGGTTGAGGACCAGCAGCGACCCGAGGGCGACGTCGCGGCTGGGGTCACCGTCGCCGAGGAAGATGAAGCTCTGGTCGATGCACTGGATCTTCAGGCCATCGAAGCTGGCTAGCGAGGTGTCGGCCCGAAGGTTCCCATCACGCTTCTAGATCCAGTAGATGTCAGCCTAAATAGGGTGTAGTTGTTGATGAGGGAGAAGAGAACAATGGTGTCAGCATCTCCAGGAGTCCGTGGCACATCAATTTTTTCTTTACTCTCTGATAAGGGAAAGGGCCTTTTAGACTTTTTTTTTTCCCTAAATTAAACTAGAAAAGTCATTCTAAAAAACGGGATGGGAAAATTAGACATTGTACAGTATTTTCATAAATTTTTTTGAAAAATACGGTGATTTGGGTTTTTTTAAGATGCGGTACAGTTTTTATTAGAAAAATACTATTTTTTTAAAAAATATTTAGAAAAATGTTGTTTTTAAAATAGTAACTAGTTTTTAGTAACCAGTAAACAGTTTCCAGAAACTGGTAACTAGTAACTAAAGGTATTTATAACTGGTATATAACTGGTAACTAGTAACCAATTTCTATAAGTCGATAATCAGTAACCATTTTAAAATTGGCACTTTTCTAAATTTTTTCTTAAAAGTGATATGTTTTTAATAAAAAATGTGCGAAAATTAGAAAGGAGCCTTTCCTTCTGTATTTTTGTAATTGTTTGATATTTTTTATAGTTGAAAGTGTTAGAAACCCAAAATTGGATTAAAGAGGTCCAAATGCCTAAAAAATGGGCTATCGGCGTCAATTTCCCTACCAAGTTTTCTGAGCCCATAATAAGTGATTTGGGCCTTCCTTCAAGAGGCTGTAGCAAAGGTGTTCTCAGCCCATAATTAGTCTCATCTCACGGCGTCGTTTTCCCCAGTGGCTTCCTTGAAAAGCCGCGAAAATGGAAAAGAAAGCAAAAATAAAACACTTTCCCGCGAATCGGAAAGTGCGGGTGCCACGTTGGCAATCCTCGTGACCCCTGTTCTGGCCAATAGGATCGCGTTCTTACTGCCTATATAAGCACGCCGCGCCTCCGTCTTTCACATACACTTGTTCTCGTGTATTCCCCTTTATTTTGGCGCACTCGTTCTCCGATCTCGAGAAATCTAGGGTTAGGGTTTGGCATTTTTCAGTGAAATTATTGTCAAATCTTCGTTTTTCGATCGAGAAGATGAGTTCGACCGCGGCTGGTTCGACCAAGGGGGGTAGAGGCAAGCCCAAGGCCTCCAAGTCCGTCTCGAGGTCGCAGAAGGCGGGGCTCCAGTTCCCGGTGGGTCGGATCGCCAGGTTTCTGAAGGCTGGAAAGTACGCCGAGCGAGTCGGCGCCGGAGCTCCGGTCTATCTCTCTGCTGTTCTTGAGTACCTCGCGGCTGAGGTATGTTTTGGTTCGGATTCGATTTCAATTTTGGTTTTTCCCAATTTTGAGTTAGGGTTTCAGGTTTTTTTGGGTTCAATTAATTAATTAATTTTATTTTATTTTTGTTTTTATCGAATTGGGTGTTGGCTTTTTGATCCATTTTGTTTTGATCTGAATTATCGGGGTTTTGAATTTGAATTTGGTTTTCATGATGAATTTGAATCTAAGTTACTAGTTCTGATTTGGGTGTGTGGTGATTCAGGTATTAGAGCTTGCTGGTAACGCTGCGAGAGATAACAAGAAGAATCGAATTGTGCCAAGGCACATCCAGCTCGCAGTGAGAAACGACGAAGAGTTGAGCAAGCTCTTGGGTTCTGTAACCATTGCCAATGGAGGAGTCTTACCCAATATTCACCAAACCCTTTTGCCCAAGAAGGTTGGCAAAGGCAAGGGTGAGGTTGGTTCTGCTTCCCAAGAGTTTTAGGGCTTGGCCTCTTATTAGTATTTACTGCTTGTATTTTTTTTTTGGTATGACTACAGTTGTAATGTATATGGATTTTGGTAATATTTGTGTTCAATGAAATGGGTGTGTTAGCTTTATGCTCAGTCTATTAGTTATTGCTGTTTTTTATTTTTTGTATGAAGTTAAAAACGAAAACAATTAGACATGCTGTGAATTAGGTACAGCACGGGCAATTTAAAGGGCTGGCTAAGACAAACATAAAGTACGTACAACGAGTGATTATTTTCATAAAACTTAAATGGAGTAATCAGTTAATGAAAAATGGAGTTTGGTTTCATCCGAATTTATAATATGATATGGAAGACCAGTTACTCTCTACAACCCGAAATTACTTGTAGCAGGTCCATTTTCCTTCTTCCTCAAGTGATTGACGCTCTACTGGTTTCATATTTTTAACCAATCAATTTATAAGCGTCACCCTCGGATGAACATAAAATTTAGAGGTTGTAAGAGAAGTCTATTAACTCGTACTTGGTTGGGTTGAATTTAGATTGGTTGAGAGTTTGTATCTTTATTTTACTCCGATTTGAAAGTGTTCTCTAGTACTTTGGGTAACGGATGCCTTGTATATTAAATTAAAAGATTAAAAAAGTAGGACATTATTTAAATGAGTTTAAAAACGTGGACATTCCTCTGAAGAACCTTTTCAATTAGGGTAAGAATGCGTGACACGGCCCATGAACACGTTTCTTGCTGTGCTAAGCACGTGTTGTGGTTGTCCTGACCCAATATTAAAAAAAATTTGCAGTTTGTGGGCACAAACTCATCGTGTGCGGTGCTCTGTTAGGCCCAAATACGCCGAGCCCTAGCAGCCTCATCGAAAGCAATTCCATGCCCACTTGTATCACTTCTAATCTCACCAAAAGCGATTTTGGCAGGCAATTCTTACCTTAATAAAATTACTAATACGAGTATTTAAATATGACTATTCAAGGATACTAAAGTAAAAAATTTCAATAAATATGACTATTCAAGGATACTAAAGTAAAAAATTTCAATATTTATCGATTTCTCTTGCTAATTTGTATTCGATGGCTTAAATTATCTTGTACCGCAGTACCGGCAAATGAAGTTTTTTTTCCTAGGTTACTTTGCATTTATATCGAATAATACCATCAAGTAAATGTGGCATCTGATTATTTGTATGCAAGTTATTTCTTGTTTTCGGTTGCGGTCTTTCCAATAAAATGTTGTGAAAATTAGTGTGTCTTAACCATAACCTTCAAGGCTCAAACCCATTGCAGATCAGAGCAACGTACGGTACCATTTCAGCATGTCTATTGTGTGTCTAATTGTGACAAGTGAATTGTCGCGAGGTCCTATCGGATCGACTATGGTTAAAATGAAGTCGACTATGGTTAAAATGAAGTCTACGTATTAGCTTTAAAAAAAAAAAACAATAAATAAATAAATGAAATGAGCACCACACTTGTAATTTAAGATTCTTAGAATTTGATTTTTTTTCTTTAAAAGAAAAAACAAAAAAAGAATCTTTACTACGTAGATATTAATAGTATTCGGAAGGTAGCATCTAACTACCGTTTGCATAGTAACGTCAGTCAATACTAACAACCGTTCGCCTATTTATCCACTTCTTGCGGTTCAGAATAAGCAGAACAAGACTCTCCGAAACACATTTCAAGCTAAGTGCTGTGGTGAGAGGTTAATGGTTATGTACGCTGAAATTTCAGTGAATGGGCAGTTTGATGCTTCACTATGCTGGCTTATCATACCTTCCCCACTCCCGACTAAGATTTCTTCCCTCTTTTGGAGTCATATGTTCGTCGGCGGAGCAGGTTAGTTTGTCCAGACGAAAAGCATTAGAGAAAGTGGATGAAGAGCTGGCTAAGGGGGATGAGAAGGCAGCACTTTCACTGGTAAAAGAGTTGCAAGGCAAGCCTGGCGGTCTCCGTTGTTTCGGTGCTGCTAGGCAGGTTGGTGGTCTCTCCCTCCTTTTTCTTCAGGGAATTTATTTTGTATTTAGGCTTCTCTTCCTTAAGTGAGGGAATGTTATCGTTGTGCAGGTACCCCAAAGGCTTTACACCTTGGATGAGCTAAAGCTAAATGGAATAGAAACAACATCTCTTCTGTCACCAGTGGATGCAACTCTTGGTGCCATAGAGAGAAACCTTCAGCTTGCTGCCGTTCTAGGTGGTGTTTCTGCATGGAACGTGTTTGGCCTCAGCCCCCAGCAAATTTTCTTCCTTTCTTTAGGATTGTTGTTTCTGTGGACTTTTGACTCGGTAACTTCCTTATGCTTGTCTAAATGTGCGTCCTAAGGATCTCTCGCATATTGAATCAGATTACAGCTATTTATTTGAGGGATCAAGGCATGTAGATTAGATTGACTCATGATACTGTCATCATTTGAAATGGCATTTTAACTTCCCAGTCTTATGATTGGTTTTGGTATTTTCTTCCCAGTTCCCATTGTTGTGGTTTCTTTTGAATCTTCACTTATGTTATCAAATCTTAGGTATCTTTTAATGGAGGAGTGAGTAGCTTGATTCTTGATACTATTGGTCATACCTTTAGTCAGAAGTACCACAACAGGGTCATTCAGGCAAGATCTTCTTTTCTCACCCACTCAAAATGCAAATGGACTTTTTATCATTGGCCTCTATATATAGTCGATAAAGCAATGATTTAGGCTAAACAAATGGGGTTCTGTTTTTCACTGATGATTCTGCATACTATGCCAAATCAATGGAATCATCAAGAAGTACTCATCACAAAAAATTCTATGCAGCATGAAGCTGGACATTTTCTGATTGCCTACTTGGTTGGAATTCTGCCCAGGGGATATACTTTATCTAGTTTGGAAGCTTTGAAGAAGGAAGGCTCTCTCAATCTCCAAGCAGGGACTGCCTTTGTGGATTTCGAGTTTCTTGAAGAAGTACACTCTCATGTCCGATCTATCTGCCATAAACAATATTGTCTGCTGCAGTCATTTCTCATGCTTTTGTCACTTTTTCTTTTATTGCTCGTTGGGGGCCTTGGAAGTGCCATGAAAACCAAACGGGGACAATAATGCAGAAATGTACTATGGCCTATGTGTTCTTGTGTAGTTAAAAAGGATATTCTTGTTCTCTTGGTCCTCTTTCTGATTTGCTCAAATCTTTGATGTCATACACTTGTTACAATCATTCTGAGTTATGATCTTGTGACATTATGCAGGTAAATGGAGGAAAAGTATCAGCAACAGTATGTTAATCTACCCTTCACCTCTAAATATTGCTGCATCGAAACACATCACTATATCAGATTGCACTTTTGTTTCTAGATCCCATAACATGTTTGTTTGGTAGTAAGGATAATGACTCATGCAATGGTGTGGAAATGTATTACCAGACACTAAACAGATTCTCGTGCATAGCGCTAGCCGGAGTGGCCACTGAATATCTTCTATTCGGATACGCTGAGGGAGGCCTTGCTGATATAAACAAGGTCTGGTTTCACTTTATTTTTCCCAAGTTATTACTTGCTTAAATACAGATACATAGTTACCAACTAAAAAGTCTTATGTACACGTTCCTGAGATGCAGTTGGATATGCTGCTCAAAGGATTGGGATTTACACAGAAGAAAGCTGATTCTCAAGTGAGATGGTCTGTACTAAATACAATCTTACTTGTGCGTCGCCATGAGACGGCAAGAGCTAAATTGGCAGAAGCAATGACAGCAGGAGAATCTGTAGGATCTTGTATTGAAACCATTGAGGATGCCATTGGCAATGAAGATATCTAGCACCTCTGCTACGTGTTTTGTTATTTTTCTTTTGTTTAGGGACTGTTAATTCATTTCTTTATGAGATGTTTCTAAAAGCTTAGAATAGCTTCGTGTGATGATACGTGATATACAACCTAACTCATTATCTTATAGTATCCATTCCAGAAGTTTTCTAATAGTACAAACAATGTTATATTAATCCCCCTAAAAAAAAAAAATACTAATAGAAAATGTTATATTGATATATTCTTTCTCAAATTCTCTTTTTGAAAGGAAGTACTAGGGTCATTTTTTTTCTTTTCCCACCCGAAACAAAAGGAAGGATTAAATATAAGTTGTGACTAATCACCAAAGAATAACAATAAATTTGGGCAAGTTTAAAATTAAAAATCAAAGTAGTTTTTTTTTTTTTTGCTCGTTAGTTCAAAGTAGTATAATTCTAACTGTGGTTGCTGCATAAAATCTGACAATAATATAAAATGGAATATAAAGTACGTGAAAAATTTATTTTGGAAGAAAAAAAGACAAACAAAACTACAGAAATTAGAAAAGAAATTAAAACAGTTTTGTAGTTTCTACTGTTTGATGAGTAAGAGGTCAGTAGGGGTCGGATTAGTCAAAAGACAAAATTTTCCGATTACAACTAAAAGGCCATCAATTACAAGAAACAGAGCAGACCAGACCTCTTAACCAAAAACGGTACATTCCAAAAAAAAAAAAAAAGGAGGTGACGTTGACCCACTTTTGGGTTTCTCCAATAAACTCTACTTCGTTTCTCTCTCCCTCTTTCTGAAAAAAAAAAAAGAGCGAGTACAACTAAGGAGAGTGGGGAGATGGCCGTACAGTGGGTTCTGGTGTGCCATGGGCTAGTGACGTTGGTAGTGGTGATCTCCTTCCTCTGTGGCCAATGGCCAATCTTTCAGGGCACCCCAATTCAACGCATCCACCACTTTCTCACCTATGGCGCCTACGATTACTTCTTGTATGTACTCCTCTCAAAGACTAACAATTACCCATCTCTCTCTATCTGGGTTCTTCCAGTTTTTTTGCTATATACGTGTGTGTGTATATATATATATATATGTGCAGGCGGTTTATAGGGGTTGTGTTTGGGACAAAGGGTACGAATGCGATACTTTCAATCGAGTATTTCTGCTGTGACAGGCCCAATCCAATTCTCCAGGTATACTGTTAACGAAATTGTGTTTCTTCTTTCTTTGGGGGTTGAATTCTTTAATTCTGGTTTTTTGGGTTGTGGTATTTTAAGCTATCTGAGAAGTTAGGGAAAAGTTGGTATAAGGATATGGGATTTGAATAATTGATTATGCTGTTATGAATGGGATTTTTGAGCCTGTAAGGAAGGGAAAAGTCATTGGGGAAGAATAACATTCGGATGAATGGTTGAGGAGTCACATTCCTACTTGTGGGTTCACAGGTATGAAAGGGTTCTTAAGGTGGTAAAATTGAAAATTTTTTTTTCGGAGTTTTGGTGNGGTTTTGTTGGTGACATGATTTATGCATGGCATACGGTTATCTTCTTTTTTCTAATTCTAAACTTGGTACTGAAAATCTTAGTCCTTTGTTTCTTTGTCTCTTTGATGTTGGGTTCTTCTGTCATTTTCTCAATAAAAGTGTATACAGCATTGCAGCTAATCTTAGTCCTTTGTTTTATTCTCTTGTTTTCTAAGTTGGCATTAGTCTTTGGTATGGGTTCTTCATTGTGAATGCAGCTTATATATCTTGGAATACTTGGGGGAACCTATTACTTCATTGCAAAGTCTTCCTTCAGCTACATCCCTGGCTATTATCTAAGTGGAATTCACAGGTACTTGTTGAATAGTATGTTTATTCGATTTCTTCCCTTACTCTGTCATATTTTTCTCCACAAATATTATTCGAGTTGTTTCTACACATAATTTGATGGTGAATTTTCTTTGAAATTATGAGTTCTCGTGCAGGTACACAAGCTTGGTGGCTGTTGCTGTTGGCGTTCTTCTATTTTTCTTGACTAGCTTTTCTGATCCAGGAACAATAAAGGCTGAGAATGTTTCTCAGTATCTCTCTGCTTACCCCTACGACAATATTATTTACTCTGAGAAAGAATGTTCAACATGCAAAATTCCAAAGTCAGTTGTTTTGCTTTGGTGCTGCATCTTCTGTATGAGCATTTTATTTTAGAATCTATAATGATGGATTTTTATTTCTTTTTTCTTCTCTTTTGTGGTTCAGACCTGCTAGGTCCAAGCACTGCAGCATATGTAATCGCTGTGTTGCTCGTTTTGACCATCATTGTGGATGGATGGTGTGAAACCTCTCAAACTTTTTTTTTAAAATTTTTTTTAAAAGCAATTTCGTGTCTTAAGGGTGCTTAGCCTTTGGTATTAAGATCTGGGTTTGACTTAAGGTTTTCATAATTGCAGAATAATTGTATAGGTGAGAGAAATAACCGTTTCTTTATGGCGTTTCTTTTATGGTGAGTCTTTAAACTATTGTCCTGACATTTCTATAAACATCTAATTAAGCAATGTTTATGTTCCATATTGCTTCTTTCTTTTTGATTAGTTAATTTTTTATCTTATTTGAAATTTGAGGGCATCCGCTACCCTCCTCCTACTCCTCCTTCCCCTCCTTTATATCCTGCCTGTTATACACTTTCTAACTGCTTTTCAGGCACTTCCTTATTTGCATATATGGATCAGTTGCCCTTGGATTTGTTCTTGCTGGACGAGTTAAAGAATTAAGAGTTGTACATATTCTAACAGGTAACCTGATTATTTGAGACCTACCGATGGCTTGTAGCAACCTTGCCTCAATCTAACGTATTGTTTTTTGCTCATTGCAGTTTATTATGGAATAGAGAAAGATTTCAAAAGTTTAGCTCCACATGTTGTACAGGTGCTTCTGCTTCATTTTGTTATGTTTTATCTAAACTTGCCCTTTCGTGTGTGGAAATGTTTTTTAGGGGATCGATTTGAAGAATTAAACATCTTATGGTATCTAGGGTTAGTTTATTGTCTCTATAAAATGTTGCCTGTTTGACAATTAAACTTGAATTGGTAGCTATTTGGTCCCTAAATCTTGAAATAGGGTGTTCCTTTTCTTTTCAACTATTGTTTTGCATAATTTGCTAGTGGAAATTTTTGAAAGTTCAAGGAGAATTGAAATATAAAACAATAAAGTGATGAACTAGAAAGCCGGGTTCTCTAGTTATGAGCTAATATGAACCAGGTGGAATTGAATACTTATGTTGATCGCAAAAGCGCAACAGAACAATCGTCTATCTCTTTTTCATGGAAATGTGGACTATGATTTTCAATAAATTCACTTAATCATCTTGTCTCGTATATAGGATATGATATTTGGTATATAAATTGATTTCTCTGGACTAGTTTTCTTCATTAATCATAGGAGATGTTACTAATGCCTTGCTTGTTAAACTTAGTCTACTCAACAATAAGTAACAAACACATTGTCGCATTGTTCAAAAGGTTTTGTTTTTCTCACTCTATTGATTTCTGCTCTTGAACAGTGGTTGCTGGGTGCCTACAATACTCAAATTCTTCTTATGGTGTTTCTTGCAATCGTTTCATTGCTATTGGCAGGATTCTTTAGCTACCATGCCAAACTTTGTCTCACAAATACCACCACTAATGAGGTTTGATTTCTGCCCTCGATGTGGCTGATATCATTTATTTTGTTTTAGTAACGTCAGAAGTTTGGTAGATTTGGGGAATAATGATGTAGGTAGGCTATTGCCCCTTAATTTCCTTTCAGCAGGAGAAGCACTTGCTGTGAGGAAAAAAAATAAAAAGGGGGATGAGAAACAGTAGTTTTATGTTCTTCTTCGTCCGTTTTCAACAAAGGATAATAAAAAATAGTAGTTTTTATGGCTGAATATAATTTATTATTAGGATAACTACTTTGATTTTGACTTTTTCTTTCACTCTGGGACCCATGTGTGGTAATGTATTTCTACAATTTCCATCACTCCTCTAGCTTATTTGCTGAAATGATGAAACTTGTGAATTTTCTTTCTTGAACGACAGACTTTCAAATGGCAAGAGTATATAAGCTGGCAAAAGAAGCTACAAGAAGCAAAGGCGAGTGCTGAAGCTCTTAAAGCAAGTATAAGCGAGATGAGTAGTGAAAAAAAGCCCTCACAAAGCAAATGGAAAGCATTCTTTCGAAGATCTCCGCTTGAAGAAGTTGAGATTGTCACTAAGAACAACGTGTATGACAGAGGCTTTTTCCATAATCTTTGTGAGATCATCTTTCCCTTTTCGACTAGATCATCGTTTTCACAAACCAAATTGAAGAATGGCTAAGATTGTTGCGGTGCTCGTAGTTCACTTGACTCATGTTTCTTCCAATTGAGTATTTTCACAGACCAGATGCTTGTTCTACCATTCATTACCATCACCTGGCTGTTACTAGAAGCTATTTGCTGATTGCATTGTGAACTGATTACTCCGGATATGAAGTACAAGATACACGCATTATTTAATTTCTTCTTTTGAAGTAGAAAACTAGATGACTTACCATTTTGTAACATTACTAACTTTTACAATTAAATATCTTTTCTTCTTTTAAAGTATAAGATCACCTACCATTTGTTAATATTCTTATACAAGTTACTTTTTCCTTTGCAAATTAGAAATAATGTTAACACTCTTTGTCTAGGTAATTAATATTTCATATGAACATATTCTGTAACACAAATCCGATAAAAATTGACCGAATGATCAAAAACTGGAAAAGAAGAAGAGAAGAAAAGAAAAAAAGAATAATGAGAATACTATTTTTGTTTACCATTTTGATCCCATTTTGTTGTCGTAGAAGAAAAGAAAAAAAGAATAATGAGAGTACTATTTTTGTTTACCATTTTGATCCCATTTTGTTGTCGTTTTTTTCCTTATCTTTTTCTATTGAATTCTTAAAACCTGCTGAGGTTAACTTTATAACTTTACTGTCGTACGCATGTCTGCTGTTCGCCTTTGGGTTATTTTCAACTTTTCTTGTAGTTTCATTTTGATCGTCGTTTTTTACTTTCATAGTGGATTCGTGGTTATCCTGTTTGTTGTCGTTTTTCCAATTTTTATAATTGTAATTATCCTTTTTTTTTTCTCTCAATATTTACAGTTTTGTTTATGTTTTAGCTTTTTATAGTCGTCCCCTAGCTTGCGGTCGTTCGGATAATTATCACTGCTTTAATGTTTTCATGTTGTTCAGGTATTCATCGTCCATTACTCAAAAAAAGAGAGAATAATTTTTTTTCCCCCAAAAAAGTCTTCCTCGTCGTTTTCCTCCAGAAACGTTAATTGTCGTTTCTGAGGTTATGTTTTGTCGTTCTTAGTTTGTTGTCGTTTGCTTCTGTTGATGATCCAGTTTTTATGTCGTTTGCTTCAATTTATCTATAGCGTTTTTTGATAGTTTCATGTCGTTTCTCTCGCGGAAACTAGTCGGAGCCCTTTTAATTACTTTTCTTCTTCGCGGTCTCTCTCTCTGGGGTCCCTTCGAAAAGAGGGGTGTGGTGTGTAGACTGTTTGGTTTAGGGCTTAGGGCTCTGAACTCTGAAGCTCGAAGATGATATATACCGCCATAGATACGTTCTACCTTACAGATGAGCAGCTCCAGAATTCGCCTTCGAGGAAAGATGGAATCGATGATTCCACCGAGACCACCCTCAGGATCTACGGCTGCGATCTCATTCAAGAAAGCGGCATTTTGCTCCGATTGTATGCTATTTTTCGCTTCAATTTTCTTCTCATATTTATCGTTTAATTTTTATTCGATTTGTTCAACTAAATAAAATTATTTAATTTTATCATTATTTTCACAGGCCCCAAGCTGTAATGGCGACCGCACAGGTTCTGTTCCATCGCTTTTATTGCAAGAAGTCCTTTGCTCGCTTCAATGTCAAGGTTTGTTTATCTTTTATTTGTCTACTTATACTTAGAATTTTAAGTCTTATATATATATATATAAAAATATAAATTTGAAAGGAAAATTGAAGAAGGAATTTTGAATTTGCACGTTCGGGATCTAGTTTTGGGTTTTCTAGTGTTTGAATATGCCTCCAATTATGCTATTTATCTAACGCTTATTTTGAAATTTTTAACAATTAATGGGTGTGTATATATGTATATGTGAGCTCGCGCGCACACACATATAGATGTGTTTTCTTGCGTATCAGTCACAACCTCTCTACATAATCTGTGAGGATTTTCGTATTCCTTGACTGTAGCACTAGTTGCATAGTCAGTATCTAATAGCATTATTAGCATGTGTGTTAGTATCTGATTCCTTTTTTTTTTTTTTTTTTTTCCTTTTTTTCCCCTGGGGTATGATATATTCTGCAGAAAGTTGCTGCTAGTTGTGTGTGGCTTGCTGCAAAATTGGAGGAATGCCCTAAGAAAGCGAGACAAGTGATTCTTGTTTTTCACAGAATGGAATGCAGGAGGGAGAACTTACCCATTGAGCATTTGGATCCGTTTTCGAAGGTATAAGCTTATATAAATTTATTAACTTTCTTCTATTTGTAACAATGTAAAAATCTATCTTCAGCTTTAAAATTGACTACGTTTTACTGATTGTCATTTCTGTTTTAACCGTCTTTCTTTTTCTTTGCCAGAAATATTCCGACTTAAAGATGGAGTTGAGTAGAACAGAAAGACATATCTTGAAAGAAATGGGTTTCATTTGTCACGTTGAACATCCTCATAAATTCATATCAAATTATCTAGCTACCCTTGAAACACCTCCAGAACTAAGACAAGAAGCATGGAATCTGGCAAATGATAGGTACTTCTTCAACCATTTTACTTTTAAATATTTGATGGAAAGGATATTGTGGTTTTTTGAATATTATATATTGGAATTACCTTTTCATATTGGTACCATTACTTAGATCTAAAAGACATGCTTGCGGTGTTTTTCTTACCATTTAGATATTTATATATGGGTCATAATCCAGAGTAGGTAATTTTTTACGAGAAATTTAGGTGGATGACCAATATTTTAAATTTGATTAAGTAGATGTTCGCTTTTTAAATTTTATATCTAAATTTCTAGGTATATATATTTTTACACTTAGTAGATAAACAACCAATTTCAGTTACTGTACTAAAATATACTGGGTATATAATTTTTTATACTTCATATATAAAATTTTACACTTGGTATATAAACATATGTACCTGACACTTTGCTATAACATTTAAATGGATATTTACTTAAATTGGGCCCAAAATTTGGTCATATTTCTATAAAGCCTATTTTTTTTTTCTTTTACCTATCTATAGGTAATTTTTTTTAGCCATTGGATCATTAATCTAACGGCTACCTTATTTGAGTGGTTGAAAAAAGAATAATAAATACATATTATTTAATACTTTTCTTTCTATACCTTTTACCATGAAAAGACGTGCATGATGAATTTTAATTGAGCAAAACTATACCTATAGATAGGTTAAAAAAAATACCTACTAGACTGGTGCCTTTTATATATATATATATATGTATATGCATAGTGCCCTTTTGATTTTTGGCTTTTTACTGTTACACTATCGTCACAACAATGGGTAACTTGTTTAATTGAAACCAATTTATTTTGTGGAGGCAGCTTGCGTACTACCTTGTGCGTTCGATTTAAGAGCGAGGTTGTTGCTTGTGGGGTAGTATATGCTGCTGCCCGTAGGTTTCAGGTACCTCTTCCTGAGAATCCACCATGGTGGAAGGCATTTGATGCAGAGAAATCAGGAATTGATGAAGTTTGCAGAGTTCTGGCTCACCTCTACAGTCTTCCCAAGGCACAGTACATTCCAGTTTGTAAGGATGGTGATTCATTTACATTTTCTAACAAGTCATGGGATTCACATTCTCAGCTTCTTCCAAAGGTAATTTTTCTTTCATTTTCTCCACATGCTGTTTAAGATTCTCTGAAAGCATGGGGCTCTACTTTCTTTGTACCGTCTTTGCAATAGAGCATCTTACTCTTGTTGATGAATATTATGGCAAATGCTGCTGTCTTTTTTGGGTGGTATTGTAACAAGTGATACTGCTTCATTAGACGACCTGTTTGTTGGTGGTTTTAAAGCAGTGTATTGGTTAGAAACATGGTGCTGACTCGGGATGAGTTGATATATGCTCATAGTGCTTTTGCCATCAATAAAATTGTGACTCTTGAATTTACATTAATAACCTGCATTTCCTTTAAATTTTCTTTTCTGTAGGAAGTCCCATGCAGCAGCCCACCAGTTAACGG
Source organism: Trema orientale (assembly GCA_002914845.1). Lineage (NCBI taxonomy): Eukaryota > Viridiplantae > Streptophyta > Magnoliopsida > Rosales > Cannabaceae > Trema > Trema orientale. The sequence continues at coordinate 563,919 of JXTC01000146.1, forward strand.
TGATGCCTCTGTTTCGAAGGCTCCTCCGGCAGTTAATGTTGAATCTGGTGAATCCAAGGGTGCAGTGACCAACGTAGTCCTTGACAAACTGAAGGGATGGAAAAGAAGTGAGGATGAGTCTAAAAAGAATGTGCCTGTTGAAGGAGAGGCAGGAGAAGAGCCAACACAGAAATCCAAGTCCGAGCGCAGAACAGAAGCTAGTGGGGACAGGAGCAGGGAGAGAGAGAGGGAGAGGGAGAGAGACAGGGACAGGATAAGGTCTCGAGATCGTGATAGGGGCAGGGATTCCGACCGGGAAAGAGATAGAGAGGATGTCGAGAGGGACAGAGACAAGGTCAGGGACCGACGCCATCGTTCCAAGGATAGAACAAAGGATTCAGGTTGGTTAAGGGGTTTCTCTCAATTTTATGGAACGTTTTCTCAAATATTGTCCACTTTTGGATTTCTTTCGGATATTGGCCTCTTTCGAATTATGTTATTCTGAGATTTTTATGATTTCGTGTGTTCAATGTGCAGGAGGACATTTGGAGAAATCACGACATCACTCATCAAGAGGTATGTGTTTACGTCCGTTTTAATGTTTGTATGGCTTCTTTCGTGGAGTGGGTTACGTCATCTGATGAGCTTTCTGATATTACAGATCGTGATTACCACAGTTCTTATTCTTCAAGGGAGAAGGATCGCTATAGACATCATTAATATGCTTGAACCAGTTCTCAGGGCAATTCTTTTGGTTAAAACTTGTATGACATGCTCCAGCCTCTGTTTGTTTCTTTTATTCGAGACATTCATAAATACTGAACATGAGCAGAATTCGAGAAGACATTATTATGAGAACAAGGACAATCAATTCAGTTGTAATAAATAACCTTGTAAATAATCAATGTTATTGGTCTGTTTAACTAGTTATCGTGCCTCAGTAATGCTGGTTTAGTTCCAACTTTTTTTTAAGTTTGAGATGTACTTCCAATTTCTGTAGTGCCAAAATGGTTCTCTTTTTTGATTCTCAATAAGAAGTGACTGTAACTATATATCGACGTGTTCCTTTTTCATTTAATTTAAACGCTGATTTTTTTTCATTCAACAATGAAAACTTCCAGCTATAATTATTTGGGAACAGTACCTGTAGTAACTAAACAATTTGACGTGCAGCTTCCGTAAGTCACAGCTTGATCGTGTATGCGGTATAAAAGCAATTGTAAACTTTTAAAACTGAAGTATTTCTCTGTCAAAACCAGAAGGCAATGTATGATTTTTTTTCCCCCTACTATTTTATATCATGTTATGAATTTCAGAGAGTATTTTACTTGCCTTAGGCATGCCCCGAAGATGGGCGAGCCTGCCCTATTTTATTTAGGCTATTTATAAGAAATAGCCGATTTTTAAACATCAATGTTAGAAAGAACTGTTCTTCCCCCTCCTTTTCACCTATTTAATAAATGGATCTATCTATATACTAGTTATTGCATATAGAAAAAAGGAAAAATAAGACGTGTATACTAGTATGAAAAAGGAGATTAAATATATTAGTTTTACAACAGAAGAGATAGATGTATATATACCGTTATAAACAAAGAAAAGAAGAATTATATCTATAGCCAAAAATAAAAATGTTTATTTAATATGCTTGATAAGCCAATATATATATATACACACACACGTATCTTTAACATATCCATACGAAATAATGTTTCAAGTGTCAAAACCTGATCAATGGTCAGCAAATAGATGTTGCTTTAAAAGAAAAAAAGATACTAGATGTTTGAATTGATGACCTATATGATAATTGCTTTATCAGATAAGTTTGAGGTGGTTCAATAAGAGTATTTTTAAGAGTTATTTCACTTGATGAGGATATTTGGATAAGGAAAAAAAATCCACTTATTAATAATGGTGAGAGATGATAGAAAGGTTACAATAGAAAGTGTCCGTTACAAAATCTACTAGGTTACAATAGAAAGTGTCCGTTACAAAATCCACTGATTGATGTGGCATTGCGAAAATTATCATTGGCGCACATGACATATTGTGTAGCAAAGTACGGTCCAAGTATCATTTCGAAAGCAAGATAATATCATTAAAAACACAAAACTAGAATATCATTCATAATAGATGTAAATTTTGTAACATAAGCTTTGATATGAAACCATGACTACTACTATGTACAATTATAATTGCATTTTCAATCTTTAGAATTGTGGGTCGTCTGAAACCAATAAAAAAGAAAGAGTTTAGGCAAAAGTCTGGGCTCCACCGAAGTTGCAAGGCTTGAGATCTCTACAGCGAACGTAGCTCAAAAACTGCCCGGGCAGCTCTTCCAAAAGAGCTTGAACAGCAGATATCTGTCCTCCTATTAACAACCCACAAACACTTTCATTACTTTACCGGCTTCAAAAATAATCTAAAGGAAACAAAAATGTATAAATCTTATTCTTAGCTTGATTAGTGTGTGTATGAACTCACTTTGCACTTCTCGCATGGGAACAAACTGTACAATGTCTCGTGTAGCCACACGGCCTGTACTACTCTCCAACCGAATTCCCTTATCTGCGTCAAGAATCTGTCCAAGTGAAATGCCAAATATTAGGTGAGAGACTCCACAAACTCTGTTTTACTAGATCAACTGAATAAACAAACAAGAAAAAACAGGACTAATTTTACAATCTAAAGAAAATTAAAAAAAAAAAAAAATCAGTACCTCCATTTGTGAAAAATCAGCGTTTCCAACTCCAACTATAAGAACGGATAAGGGAAGATCCGACGCCTTCACCAAAGCGTCTTTTGTTTCTTGAAGGTCAGTAAGGACTCCATCCTGGGAAAGAAAGAAACAAAAAGAAAGCCGTATTGGCATGCTAAATACCAAGTAACAAAGGGATTGGGATATGGAAAATCCATAATCGTCTCTACCGTTATAATGAGCAATACAAAGTACTTATTGCCGTGGTGAGAAAGGGACTGGCTGGCAATTTGTGCGGCCCTGTCGACAACTTGGCCGAACAAAGTGGGTCCTGCCAGAGAAACATTGTGCAATGCACTGGCGTAGGCAGCCATGATACCTTCAACTCCTGCAACCTATTTTGAAACCAAAGAAAATTAACTATAACTATGGCAAGTAAAAGCAAATACTTTTTAATTGGGAAAAAAAAATGTTGTTAAAATGAATGACCAGTAGCTTAAACAAACGCTAATGGGTAATTTATTACCTCAAATTCAGTTTCAATTCCACTCAAGTTAAAACAGTGAGATACAGTACCATCTGGTTTCCTTCCTCCAAAGCCCCAAGCAGGAAAGTGCTTATCAGAGTCATAAAACTGAATGACTTCCCCAACCTCCCTTATCGCCTGCAATTTGTTTAGTCCTTTAGTTGATCTTCTCCTTTTTTTTTTTTGGGTGGCAGAATACCTCTAAAACCAAAGCTTAGAAAGGACTAAGTTTCGCTACTTTACAGCAAGAAACCCCGCACTACACCACCAGAAACGCATACCTGCTGGTAAGAATTCAACCGGCCGTAAGGATCAATGAAGTGCAAAGAATCTGGTCGTCGAGGATCCCCATTTGAACCTGGAAAAATTTTATTGAAAGCATAAACCAGACAGCTTCAGTCAACAGAATTATTAGGAGGGGGCTGAGAAAGGGGACAGACCAAACCTTCATTTTACATATCTCGAGTAATTAAACATTTTACCATAAAAGTGAAGAATAATGACCTGTAAAATCAACTGCAACCATGAAGTTGAGCTCATATCCACTGGAAATGTAATCAAGAAAGCTGAATTGTTCCTTCTCACTAAAATGGTCCACAAACAGCTGACCCTTTAATACCTATGTTAAGATATATTTATTGAGAAAAAAGTGAGATACATCTATGAAGGATGAACTGAAAAAAATTCAAATATAATGATAGAATCTATAGACACCTTTTCCTGAGCACGGTTAGATGATGGCAATACAAAGTTTGCACCAATTCTTTCTTTGTGAAGCTGTTCCAGTTGTGCTACTGACTTCTGGAGTTTCCTGAAGAATTAAACTTAACCTTCAAAATCATTTTTTCTCTCATTTATCCCAAGAGAAAAAATGGTATGATGTAGAAAATTATTACCCCATAAGTACATGATTGCCGCTGCTATTGAAATCGAAGCACTCGATAATCAATGGATTATCCTGTTATCAATTCATAATTTTATCGGTCATAATTTCTAGATGGAAAATTAATTAACACAACTTAGTGCATCCTGTAAATTTAATTAAACATTTTAGCTTAGAATCATGAGTTAACGAGCTTGCCTTGCTTCCAAACTGGTGCATACTCAGGGATAATCGTTTCCAAATCGGATTTAAGTTATTGTCAACCACTTCTGTCTTGCAAATTGGAACAGAGCCTCCACTCTCAATGATTCTGGAAATCCGTAGGAAAGGATCCTAAAAGCGAAAATAAGAAAACGAGAGTGAATAAAATTGAAGATATTATGGAGACAGACAGAAAAAAGAATTGTACTAATAAGGAAAACAAAAATCTCTCAACAAAGCTGCTAAGCAAATACATACACTTTTAGAAAATAGGTCTTTGTTATCCAAGTTGGAACAACGGAACACTACATCGACAACACTCCTCGAAGCAACTGTTTCTTCTGCATGGACAGTGAGTGTTCCCAAGTTTATTGAACCCCCAGGCCTATTTTTGCTGTGGAGATTCAGGGTTAAACTCCGACTTTGTTTAGTCACAATCTGCAGTTGGAATGACAAGAACTTAGAAGAAACAATGTATTTCTATCAACATAAAGTATGACTGAAGATTACATGGTGAAATAGCCCAAGTAGATTGAAATATTTGTTAAAAAATTCTGTACGCCATTTCTCCAACTCAAGTATTATCCATTATATAATCATAGGAGCTTATATTTTCGAATAAAGTTACCTCTGAAAGAAAACAACTGGCTTCTCCAAGAAAATCTTGATCCTTCAAATTCAACATCTACAAGAAAATAGAAAATTTTAAATAGAAAAACAACAAAAAGAGAAAAGAAGAAGTTAAAACAGTAAACTCAACTGCGAAGAGGATAAGTTTTATAAAAATTATGAAGATCCTGAGAGGACATGACAGAGTAGATCAAGTTACAATTTTGTGTCAACAAATTCAGTTTTCATCTTTCATACAACTTTCCAAACCTGACCAATACGGTAGAACGGAATTTTGCTCAAAAAATTTCAAAGCAGTCTAACGTTCTTAACAAATAAAATTATCTTTTGGAATATGTCGCTTCTTTTCAAAAAAAAGGTATATACATATCATGACACTAAATTTTAACTTCTTTTCTTTTTGTTCTTTCCCTAAGCTAAAATCTGACTTGCTAAAAAGGTAAAGGACGGATAATAGCTCTGGACAAAATGGTAGGTTTATTTTTCAACAATTTGAACTTCTGGATTGCAAAGGTGATGCAACACATACTCCAAAAATCATAGTTAACAGAAGTAACTTACAAAACTGTAAGTTATTGAATTTGGACAGAAATACATAGACAACCTAGAAGCAAAAACTGAGAACGAAATAAATACCTTCACAGGTATATTATGATATTTTGTATCAACGTCATACAAATGAAATCTGGCGAACATAAAAAGAGAAAAATAAGATGAAATTTAGGAAACATTAAAAAGAAAGAAAAAAAGGTCAAGATGAGTCAGGCAACCTAAGGAAGTACACAAACAAAGATAATTCAATATGAGTATGGGCATCTTTAAAAGCTTACATAATTTTTTGCACCATCTCGAATTGGTATGCAACCGTAATTTTGTTTATCCACACGGGATTTAAAGTATTCAGTAGCACTTCTGTACGCCCTAATTCCTCAAGTTTACCATCATTTTTCTGAGCAAACACAACAGCCATTGGATCACTCTGCAAAAAATTAAAGAAAAATTCAGCCTTCCTAAATCATGTCATAAAAGAGCATTACCATTCACCATCACCATGACATATTAACGTACATATGTAATAAAATGCCCGAGTAGACAATAGAAAACTGTCCCACAAAATTGTGGGCACCTTGAATATCATGAAAACTAAGCAGTAAAAAAATAACATGGTATCTTGTTCCATTTCGAAAGTAGCAGAAGGTAAATATATATATATATATATTTGTATGACGTAAAATAACTGTAAAGATGACATGAGGGGAAGTTTTATGAAGTAAGCACCAAATCACGCACCTATAAAATAATTAAAAAAAGTTATGGTAGAAGCACTAGGCACGAAACAAAGCCACTTATAAAATAATAAGTTGCTAATATATAAGGTAGCATTCTAATATTTGGAAGGAAACCCAATAGTCTATATGTTCTTTAGAACCCGAATATCCAATCTTTTTAAGAAGTTTTTTCTTTCTTTTAATTTTATCATACTAGAAGGACTTTATTGTAAAATGGGACAGTCTTTTGAGTATATATTTGACTCATAAAGAAGCGAAGAGGTTTCAAGAGTATATAGACAAATACCGAACTATTTTGCAGGGAGGCAAAAATCTAAACTATTAACGTATGTGAAATATGTTTACATTTGAAAAACATACCTTAGAAGTGATGTCACGATCACGTAAGTTGGACCCAACTAGAGATAACTGCAACACATATTTGAGACACATGAATAAATTACAAGGAAAATGATAAATTTATGGAATGTTTTTTTTGCGAAAAATGAAGGGAAAGACAAAACTGATGTAACAAGGAGCTATGATCCACGCGTTACATGAATAACAAATTAAGCAAGCAATTGTCATAAATTATTTTGATACAGAATTTTTAGGAGTTATATTAACTTCTATTAATTACTTTTAATAATAAGGAATTATTAATAACTTTACAAGATCACTTTATGGTCAGTACTTTCACAATTACGCAACCTTTGTGGGAGTGCAAGAACCACTAGTCCTTTAAAAAAATTAGACTTTATAATCTCTAATGTTACCGAGTATGACCGCAAATTATAAAATATAATATTCCTATATATATATACTTGCTCAACCATCGTAAAGAAGGGGAACCTGTTGATTCTAATTAAAAATATAAAGTCCAATTAATTAATTAAACATAGTGCAGTGTAAATTGAACAGTCAGAGTCTAAGACTGTTCTGTTAGGAAGGAGAAATGGAACGAATGAGTAAGAAGGAGAATGAGTAGGAAGGAGAAATGGAACGAATGAAAGAGGTGTGGTAAGATAATTTGGTAGGAAAGATTTTACGAAAGATTAATTTCAAATCCTAATAATTTGAACCAATTTCTATTATTAATTATCGAGATTTTAGAAGAGAAACCTCTGCTCAAACTTTAACATTATACTTAAACAATAACAAATGCCAAGAAAAAAAAAAAAACAGAATAATTAGAAGATTTTGGTCTTCAAAGGGGATTTTTTTTTTTTTTTTTGGCTCTTGCTTTGCTAAAAAAATATTTGTTATAAAAGAAAAAAAAAAAAAAAAAAAAGGAAGAAGAGAGCGCCAAGACAAGTTTGACCAGAAGATTCAGGCCAGGGGTTTTCTGTAGTACATATATTTATTCGTATGGATTAATTATTGAAAAAAAAAGAAATAAGAATAAGAAGATACCTCGAGGGGAGTGAAAAGAGAATGAAGACCATGAGACCTGTAGAATAGATCGACAGCATCGTTTGGACCGCCGCCATTGTTGTTGGTAGCCTGCTCTATGGGCGTCGGTGGGGCCCCTCCTATGGCCTGCTTCCCTCCTTTCATGTCCGAAAAGCAACCCCCCATCTCTCTCTCTCTTGATTCTCTCTTTCTTTCTTTCTTTTCCCCCCAATCGATTGATCGGTCGATCGATGCCTAATTATCTATTCTATGCACCAAAACCAAAACCCTCTAATCTCTCTCTCTCTTCTCCGAAATACTGTTCACTCTCTGTACTGTACGCGTCTTAATTTCTCTTATAATCGAAAAGCTCTTTTCTTTGAGTAAACCCCAAACCAAAGCTAATCATGATTACGCGTAATACCTATTAATTAGATACAACTAACAACAACATATTTAATTAATTAATTAATTATAATTAAACAAAGAAACTGCGACAATTCAGGACTTTAGGAAATTTCTTTTTCTTTTTTCCTTTTTTGGGCAGAAGGAAGGAAGGAAGGAATTAGTTGGTAAGCTGCTAATTAAAATGGGGTTTTCCCCAGTCCCAGTCGCAGAAGAGGGAAAAAAAATTAAAATAAACAAAATGAAATGAAAAAAAATAAAAAAAATTGGCAATTGGGTCTAACCTTATGAAAGTTCAAAAACTTTCCAAATATATATGGAACACCGCTAGACGATGATCACGAGACAACAGGCGAAGTTCGCATTCAAAGATATATCTACTCTATATGTATATACAGAATATCGTAACGCTTTTGATTTTTTTTTTTTGTTTATTTTTTTAAAAGATAAATATGGTAACGTAGCGCCTTTTCGATAAGCTCGATGTGCGAAACTGGGAACCCCAACGAAACTTGTATGTAGAATAACAATATATTAAGTCGATGATTACCAACAAAAAAAAACAAAACAGTATATATCATGTATATTATATGACTCTCAAAACAAAAACAAATGCCCTTACAACAAAATACGAAGGCAAAATTTTGGATATTTATATATAGACAGCAAAGTGTTGTTATGTAATAACTAGTCGTAGTAGAACTAAATCTCTGGATATATATATATATATACAGACAACAAATTGTGCTCATATAATAACTAGTGGTAGCAGACTTGAGGAACAGGAACAGAAATCCACGTAGTATTTGTTAAGAAAATATATATTGGGGAATAGTCTAAAAATACATATAAAAAGTGGAGGGTTTATCTATTCATTTATGAGTAATGATAGGGATACTAAAATTATACACTGAAAAATTACACATCACATCACAATAATAGGGATACTAAAATTATACACTAAAAAATTACACTAGTAATGTGACATCACTTTCAGTCTTATAATTTTCAATAATATGGTCCTATTCTAAAATAAAAATAGTTAAAATACAGGCCATATCATTTAGTGTTAATAGTTGGTGCAAGATTTCGGTGTTCTTATCATTACTCTTTATTTATTTATTTATATATTTAGTCAAACAATAAAATATATATATTGGAGAAAGTTGACGTCGTATTGTATGCGTAATAGAATACACGAGCGCTCGGCTTAATTAGCCCCTTGGATGGGTTTATATACTTTGTTTGTAGTGGCGCATTTATATGGATAAGGTTCGACCGATATTTTGCCGCGTCGAGGTACGTGTCAGATAAAAATGGCCAAGGTTGCATGCAAGTAAGAAGAAAGACAATTCAACAACAATCAAATTAACGTATTATGTTTTGTTAATTTTAAGTCAGTGAAAGAGACTTTTGTTATGTCATGAACTTGGTTCCAAATTATTATTTGTCATTTTTAATAATAATGCGTGCAATATTCATCGTATATGTGTAGCGATCGATGTTACCAAACTTGTCTCATTACATACAATACTTGGATGATCACTTTAATTTTATATCTTGCGAAGGTGTAGACTCGTTTGATATATATACATATACTAGTTTATAAGCCACATGCCTAGGGCATTTGACCCGTTTGCTAAGGGAAATTTGTTTTTTTAACGCATGCTAAAACTAATAAAAAGTATATTTCAATTATTTTTTTTTAAAAAAAGTACTTAGCAAATTTGATTTTTAGCAGTTTTCTTTATGTAAGAAGTAAAAATTTATAAAATGGCATTTCTCTAATGTATAAAGAACTGGTGGTCTAATTTCTAACTAAAAAGCATAAAACAAAATGGGCCTTATTTATGCTTTTCAAACAATTTTATACAAATATCACATACGTAGGTAGTGGGACTCATTTGCAATAAAATTAATAATTAATCAAACATTTAAAAATTACTGTAAAAGAGAAATAAACAAACAAATTATAAAACAAATTTAAGCAAGCATGATGGGCAATGGACGATACAATTAAAATTCTAATTCAAATTATGATGTGCATAATTTAGTTAAATCTAATTCAAATTCTAATAATAAGTATGTTACTTTTCAATTTAACTAAAAGTTTATCATCAACATCTATATGTATTCACTCAAAGAAAAAAAGTCCATATGTAACATTTTGACAATGAAACATAAACTTAAAAAACAGAAGATTGTAAAACGCCAAAAACAATATTTATCAAGTGAAATAAAAAAAAGAAGAATAATAATAATAATATATAGAGAGAGAGAGACTACCACTTCTTATAATTTAGAAAGAAAATACTACAAAATTTGGTCTCCCATGCATAAGAGCATTTTATTTACAATTAAACAATTAACTATTTCTATTAAACATGATTTAGTGGAAAATGAAGCGAAAATTACAATCCAGAAGAAATATTTTTTTTATAGTTATGATCTTCCTAAACAAGATAGACAGAAAACATGTTTGTAAACTTACACAAGACTATTAAAAAAAACAAAAAGAAAAAAAAAACAAAAGAACGAAAGGGGGAAAAAAAAAAGGAACATCTATTTTAGTAAATAATAGACAAATTCATCTAACATGGCTATTAAAGAAAAATTATTTATTTCCAGTAAAAGAAGAAGGAAAATTGTTTATTCATAAATTAAAAGAAATTCCCAAAAAAGTATCAACGGGAATCATGGCAAATTGGTAAATATTAAGGTAGACATATTATGTGGGACCCACTGTAAATTTTATTATAATAATAATAATAATAATAATAATAATAAAGGAACCAAATGCTCCGACATAATTGCTCCGTAAACATGTTGAACTCAAAAAAGAAAAAACAAATAAAATAATAAGGCACAAAAGTGAAGCAGGATGGGCAGAGGAACGATTCAGTTCCAAATGTCCATCCATGCTTCTATTAATAGTATAGATATAGATATATTAGATTAACAGATATGTATGTACAACACATTTTATCATGTGCTGTTTTGTAACATGTTTAGAGGGTCTAATTACTTCTTCAATTTCTCTTGTTGTGTACTTACACATACCGCGTTGACCGAGCACACGGACAGTATTTAAAATTGTCATATGTCTATCATGAATAAGACCCACTGAAGCACAACGAGTATTTAAAATTCTAGCTCTCAGACCCATTAAAGAAGCACAATGACTTCAACTTTTTCTCTCTCTTCTTCTTTTTTATAACATGTGGATTTTGTAGTCTTGCATGCATAGAATTGTATGCAAGTTTGCACGCCAGCATGGCTGCATGGAAATGGGGGAACTTAAAGCATGAACATCCAAAATGAACACACTGTGGTCGGGAAGTTATTATTTTATATATATATGGATATTAATAGTAAGTATTTTTTTATTATTTATGCATAATTATCAATTTGATCAATATAATTTTTTTTTTCATATTTTTTTATAGTAAAAAGTAGGAAAAAGAAATTACATTAATGATGCATACCTTTTTATGTACATCATTATAACCGTTGGATCACTATTAAATGATGATCTAACGACTAAAAAGAAATATCTACACATAGAGAAAAAAAAATACCTACTAAATTGGCAACTTATATATATATCCTCACTCACGTTATGATAAATCGCTTGGTATATTTCATTCATTGATTATGTGTTTGTATAGAGTACGTGAGGTAATTAACAAAAAGCTGGAATACATGAGAAAATTGCGCAGGATAGATACAAATATAGTATCTACGAATATTTGAATTAATTTGTTTAATTTATTGGTGTAACTGAAAATGATTTAGATTATGAATTTGAATAATCCTTATAAATAGTCGTATCATTGACATTAAACTTTCGATCATTATAATCATATGGTAATATATATGTAGTATTCTTCATTTTTTATTTTTTTTAGGTATGTATATGTATTGTTTTGACTAATTAAAATTAGTTATCACATTTTTCTATGATAAAAGAAAGAGAGAGAAAAATATTAAATAATGAATATTTATTTTTATTATTATTTTTTTCAACTGCTTAAATTATAATAGCCGTTAGATCAATGATTCAACGGTTAAAAAAATACCTACGAATAGGTAAAACAAAAAAAAAATGCCCACTAAATTGACAATCTACATATACGTGAATAAAAAAAATGTAAACCTTTAAACTCTCTAGCTAAGGCTGTAAAGTTTGAATACTGGATTAGGATGATGAATTGTTCAATTAATTTCCGTTTCTTTTTAATTAATCCAGATCGTTTTTGCAGTGAAGTTTCAGATCAAGTTATGATCCTTTGGAAAATTTCTTAATGGTCAAAGATTCGCTTCATACGGAACCTTTTGATGAAGACTTAATGATTTGTCAAGTCAACCGAGGAGTTTTATAGAAAATCCACGTATTCCACGTCTTTGTCCTGATTTGACTGTTCTAAATTCATTCTATTCAGAAGATTTCGATGAGTGGACAAAAACAAATTTGATACTTTTATAGACTAGACGCGTCTATAATAAGAGTGTCCTTATATAAAGTCTTGTCTATACATTATTTGATAAAAATTTGTGTATAAATAAATTCTTACAGATTTTTCGATGTATAAACAGAGCCTTATGTAGGAGCGTCCTTACGCCTCCTTATAGTCTTATTAATAGAAGATTTGAAATTTGATTACTTTTTAAAAGCTTATATGCGACCAAGGTTTTTTTTTTTCTTTTTTTCTTTAAAAAATTAATAAAAAAAGAACCAGGATCATTCAAACTTTTCTTTCTTTTAACGCGGACAGAGGTTGACCATTCAAAGAAATGCATGTCTCCCCTGATACGTTTTTGTGTTTTTGAAAGACTGTCTATTTTTTCTAAGAACCTTAAAGTGGGCTAACAATATAAGGTAAACATATTGCTGGGTCGGTAGTTAGTTGCCAACTTTTTATTTATTTATTTTTTGAGTGTCTCGGTACTCGAAAGATTCTTCATTGAAATCCTATTTAGGTCAATGCGAATAATGCGTTTAAATGTCCAAGAGCTACTTGCTAATAAATGAGGCTTTTATTTACGATAAAATAATTAAACCTATAAAGAACTCTAGCCTAAATTGGACATGGAAAGCTCTATTTCACCATTATTCCCAAGCCCAAAAATGCATCACCTACTTCCAGGACTAGATCGACTAGTCGTTGTTATTTTGAGCTGTAAGTAACAGTTATACTTAGAAGAAAAACAATACTGATATTTTGATAAGAGAAAATAAGGTTCCGTTTGGAGTCTGAATTTTGAAGGAAAAAGAATTATAAGAAAAAATTCATGAAAAAATAAAAGAGAAAAATGATTTTTCTAAAAGTTTATAGAATTTTATTTTCACACTTTTGAATTTACTTAATTAATATGTCAACATTTTATGTACTAAAAAATAACATCAAATCAAATTTTTGAAAAAAAATTCAATCATTTTTTGTTTCAATCCAAACAAGAGAAAGTAGAATCCCTTAAAATTATTTTTCTTTCCCTCCAAAAATTCAGGTTCTAAACAGGGCCTAGAACTCAGCTGAAAATGCAGAGCTTGGGAGGCTTTATTTATAGTAAAACATTTGTTACAAGATCAAAGACTCTAGAAACAGAGTATGTTACAACAGAAAACAATAATAGTCCTGAGCATACTCTAACTAACTGCTGACTGTAAGCTGACTGAGTTTCTAGATTCTTCTTCATTAGCTCCAATATTTATTATAAACGATGATAAAAAATGAAATAATTAGTCATGAAAAAGTCATTAGGATCTTAAAATTATCATTTATGTCCAAATTGGTTCTAGTTCCATCCAAATTTCATTAAATTTTCATGAAGTACAAGTTTATTGCCATGCTTTTGTTATTCTTATCCGGTATCACACACACATATATATATATATATATACATATATAGTGATGGAGCTAGGATTTTGGTTTAGTGGGGTTAGAAATACATTTTTTTCCTTATTTGGAGACCTATTCTATATTTTGTCTATTTTGAGAGGGGGTTTTATATATAATTTAAGTTTAAAATTTTAAATACATATAAATATTTAGGTATTTTTCTAAAGAAAAAAAAATTGGTGGGACCTCAAGTCCCCACTAAGCTTGTTGTGCCTCCGTCACTATATATATACATATATTCGAAGATAGCTTTCATCTTAGTAGTTTATAAAAAAGTCTCATCTTAATAGCTTTTTATTACGAAAAAAACTCTTACTTGAAATTATTTTTAAGTATATAACTCAGTTCAAAATTTCTCCACACTTCTCTGTTCGAATAATTTAAAAAAGAGTAAAAAATATTCTTAGGCCTTTCTTCATAAGTACATTTACTTGAAATAGGAACATGAGCAACATTGATCAAGCCAAAAAAATTAAAAACCCAGGTCCTAAACGAACATTGAGCAAATAAATAAGCAATCTGTTTAAACATGTTTTGACATATTATTTATTGCTCTTAGTCTTAGCTTTACCTCTTTGTCGTAATTTTTTAGAATCCTTCTAAACTTCTACTTTTTATCCGGATGTCTTGGGTATTTGGAATTTAAAAAAATCAGTAGAGAAAAAATGAAACCTAGAAACAATATTTTTTTCCACAAAATAACTACAAGGGTTCATGATTTTGTTTTTGGTTGGGTGCTATGAACAATTACTTTGGGATTTTGGGTACTGATTTGGAATTCTGGCAAGATATTAAAGGTTTTTTTTTGTTTTTGTCGATCGTAATTAAATGGTTTTGATGTTAAGATAACTATTATATCTGATTTGAATCCTTCACATCTTAAAATAAGAGGCGTGAAACAATTTTAGGACAAACCACACGATTCTTCCTCCAGGGTAGGGTAGGGTAGAAGAGAGATATCAATCAATAGTTTGGGATCTGTCTAAGTCGTTATTTCACATTTTCTCCTTAAATTAATGGTAGATATATATGAGAAAGCACTAAGAAAATGAGAAAAGCAAAATTTGAACCAAGTTCTTATTCTTGGTATGTCTGTGTTAATTGTACGACGTGCTTCAGCATCTGTTTCGTTCTTTGAATATTGGAGACATTGAACATTAGTAGAACAGCTGAAAAACAGTTGTCTATTTTATGAGAATACAAAGCATGTATTCAGTTGTAATGAATAACAAGACATACCCAGAAGGTGGGCCACCTAAGAGCTGCCCTGTAATATATATTATATATATATAGTTTCACTGGGGATTAGTCTCTTTATATGGTTTAGTGAACATTGAATGTTGGAAAAATAGTTTGGAAAACCATTGTAAATAACCATTTTGAGATATGAAAAATGCTTAAAATGGAGCTTGGATGAATGAAAAATTGAAACCCAAAGTGACAAGGTTCTAGAATTGGATTTGTAACATACTGGAGTTACAAAATTCATTATGGACTATTATTTAGCCTCATAAAGATGAGATAACAGTCAAAAATATTTTTAACTGCTATGTTATAACAGACAAACATTTTTCAGCCATATTAATGGACTGTTGCTGTTATGTTGTAACAACCAAATATTTTTTCAGCCATATTATTGGGATGTTGTTGTTATGTTGTAATAGCCAAACGTTTTTTTAGCCATATTAATGGGATGTTAATGGCTTGGTTCCTTTATGATCACTATAAAAGGAGACCTTCTCCTTCACTTTTATACACACCAAAACATTTCTTAGCTTATTCCTCTCTTCCATATTTTCTTTGTGGTGGTTAAGAAATAGTTAGTCAGTAGTTAGAGAGTTTGAGTTCTTTCTTTTAGATATGGCGGAGCTTTCATGAGTTCTGCTGATAGAGTTTGGGCATTGCTCAGTTCGTTGTGAGTAGCAAGTTGGTGCGGTGTTACTATTCGTGAACTATTTTATCCTGGGAAACAGATTATATTGACATTCTTCCAAGCACCCTGGTGAGGGGGTGTAACTGTTTTAAGGAAATTGCATGAAATACAAGACTCAGTTTAGTTTCCTTAAACTCTTTTGTTATTTTGGTCATTACTATCGTGATTATTGTTATAGTAAATTAATTGTGATTTATTTTGTTCCGTTATTTGATTTATTTTGTGATAATTATTGTTATCCTAATAGTTAAATAATCGTGATTTATTACATCATATATTATAACTATAATATTGTTATATTTTTTATTTCTAGATTTATTATTACTTGCAATAATTTTTCTAACAATCTCAAAACAATTATCTGTCTTTTATTTGTTATTGCTTTATATAATATATTTGGAATTAGTGTATTGTGTTTAGAGATATTTTTTTAATAAATTGTGATAATTAAACAATTACAATTTAGACAAATTCTGTCTAGGAGACTGGATTTTAAGTGGGACTGTTTATGACCCCTCTATGATCTTTCCTGGGAGTTTGTCTATTGAGTAATATTTAATTATTGCCGTTTATTTCTAGAAAAAGAAATCTCATTGGATTTGCTATTCTTTTCAGAAATAGTAACTGAATCAAACAATATTGTTATGGCCCAAGAGCCTACTCCTGCTATAGCCTATGTACCTGCTCCTGTTGTGGCTCGAATGCCAACCTCTGTTGTGACTCCTGTGGTACCAGCAGTGCACCACGAAGAGAAGCCTGGGAAGTTCAATGGGTTGAACTTCAGAATATGACAACAAAAGATATTAAACTATCTGTTAGGTCCGTTAATCAGGTATTACCGAATATAATTAATTCTCAATTAATTACGTGAGGTGGTAATGCGGAAATAGTAAAAATAACACAAGA
>JXTC01000146.1:585643-598176 GCA_002914845.1 Trema orientale
TACTAATCGTGACTTAAAGCATATAAATGGAAAATACAGATTATACTAAAAAAACTAGTCAGATCAAATATTTAGTCGCATGTTGTAACATGACCGTGAAACCAGTCATGTTGCAACATAAAGGTTGCCAACAGATATTTGCTCTTTCACTATCTGATCACATTAAACCTTGCGAGGTTCTTGACTGAGGAGGCTCCAAAAGCCAATGATAATGAGCAAGACTTCTAAGCCATTACTGTGGTTGATGCTTGGAAACAGACTGACTATCTGTACCATAACTATGTAATGAATGGTTTGACCAATTTTTTATATAGTGTATATTATAAAAAGAAGATGGCAAAAGAATTATGGGAGTCACTTGACTATAAATATAAGACTGATGAAACGTCCCGGAACTTGCTTGTACACGTACATCGGTTTAAAAGCTACGTTTAAATAATTTAGAAAGGGTTGACGTAGTTAAAATATTTAAAACAGAAAATAATGTGGCTAAAAAAAAAAAAATTTAAACTTCTTAGGTATCTCTAGAAAAATAGAAACTTTCTTTAGTTATTTTATACATTACAAACGGTGTTGAAAATAGATAAGTATTCCAAAATAAATCCGCCACTCTATTTACATAGTAGAATCAAAATATGGCCCTTCTTCCACAGCTTGTCAAAATGTCCATATACACAACCAAGGTAAGAATTTGGCATCCATTCACGTGCCCAAGTATCATCCTGCAATGTGAGACTAGTGAGTGATAACTCAGTAAGCAACATTATGCACAAATTTCTGCATTTAAAACAGATTCATATTAGGGCCCTTTGTGTATTACACTGCCTAGTTAGAACAATAGACCTGTCACTGAGCCACATAACATAACATATCATAATTGGCCATCACATTAGCAATATAGAGGTTTTTATATGAAATCCACATTAACCTCAGTGTACACCAGAGGTCATCCCTATATTGCAGACATATTGATCCACATTAGGATCTAACCTGTTATGGGTATACTTTTCACATATTTGGAACGTTGGCCCGCTACTTCCCGTGTCTATCCTAACTTTCCAGGCAACATAATACACAAAACGTTTCGTTTCTTTTCAAAATCAACTTCTCACAATCGTACCTAAAATTTCATAACTTTAAAACTAAAGACGTTTTATGCCATGTATGCGATGATATGTATGCACTTTATTGTGACACGTACCACATAATCACGAAATCACAGATAATCCAAATAGTGTTCTCACATTGCAGTTGAGATGTTACTTACCTCAGAAAAACATAGGAACTAACCCTGTGAAGAAAAGGGTTATCCTCAACAACAGAACGTACTACACTCCTGAAAAATATAATTCTATGGTTACACTTTGTACAGAGAAAATCTAAAAAATCTGATATCATAGTAATTAAGTCCATTTTCAAATTTCTGACTTGTCCTTTCTGTTTTCTTAAACAGTATATTAGGTTTTGCTCAAAATAATTTGAGCAGTATAACACCTAAAGCTTAGTGTCCCTGAATTAACGAAAATGATACCTAAAATCTGCAATAATTAGCATTAAACATAATCTGTAAGGATATTTATTGACTCCTAACAATTACAAGTCATAACACAACTAGACTAAGTATAAACTTAATTAGAACTATCATTAGATATATATAAAATTATAATACAAACAAAATTAATATAGTTAAACAAATCTGAAAATATAAATTACATACGAACATTCTAAGAGTACTAAGCACAAAATTCGGGTTGTGGTTTGACTAAATAACTCTAGTTGTGATCCCTGGTCTCTAATTGATTAATATAGACATGAAATACTCATAGGGTCACGAATTCCGACCAGGTAGTGGTGTTTTTTAAACAAGCAATAATTTAAACTAAACTACTAGGCCACTAACCTTGAGACCTACAATGAACTTCCTTCTCTTGGTTAATCAAGTTAGACTTTATTACTCCCCTCTTTTCTTTTTCTTTTCTATTTTGTGGAGATAAAACGTGTGGCCTAAAGGGGCTCATTCAACGGAAGTTGGTATTGCAGGGAGGTTATCAATCAATCAATCAATGTTGAAATCCAAAACAAAGACTACTTCTTTGCCTAATGCTCATCCTGGTTGTTCAACCGTGACTCCACCTAGCTATCAATGGTTTTTATGTTACAAAAGAGGAGTTAATGCTAATAGGAAGCCATCACATCAATTAATGTCTATGGAAAGTACTTACACAAAGTAAACAAGGATTACCTTGGGAAGCTTTTTCTCTTGCTCCTTTCCCTTCCGATTTGACCTCTTGCTATTTACTCCTAATATGTTCTAAGTCTAACACTCAATGAAGCTTGATCTCAAAATAGCTAGAACACTAACGGTGCTAAGTCGGTTTAAGTTTCCAGCACAAAAAGAGGAAAAAAAAAAAACTTCCTTCACTTACGGCCAAAGCTTTTTTTTTTTTTTTTTTAAAAGAACATGTAAGCTCACTTTGTGGCACAATTTCCAATGATTCATCCATATCCATTTATATATACATATAGATTTAAATAAGAATATAGCTTATCTCCTACAAGGTACTATTAACCTTGAAATTTGTGAAAGTCTTTTAATACTCTTCAAATAATTAAACTAATAAAATACTATTTCTAGTTGGGTATTAATTAGTTCTACTAATGATACAGCTCTCAAATAAAACTTAACATGTTAGAATATATACACAAATTAAAATTTAATAACATTCCTAGTTAATTCATGACAATTAAAATAATTAGTTTCTAATCACATAATCACATAATTATGCAATGCAACATGTTAATTATTGGCTTTGATAATTCATGAAAAGCTTGGGTGTAACAACTGAGGATACAGGGTCCAAGAAATTTGTAGTGGGACACTTCCTAGACTTTAAAATGGTCGAATCTAAAACAGTAATCAGTCAAGTTTAAGAGTTTCAATTGATTCTTCGTGAGAATTAGGCTGAGGGGATAGTTATATGTGAACCATTCTAAGTAGCTACTGTCATTGAAAAATTACCTCTTGCATGGAAGGATTTCAAGAGCTACCTCAAACACAAGCAAAAGACAATGAACCTTAAAGAGCTTGTTGTGCGACTTCACATTGAGGAAGACAACAAATGTGCTCAAAATTCAGGAGCATCATCCAGTACGCCTATGGCTAAGGCAAATGTTGTAGAACATTCTCAAGGCCCTAAAACCAAGAAGAATAAATTGAAAAAGCCAAGCCAAAAATTAGGGCCTAAAGGTCGAGTAGGCAAGAAGCAGAAATTCCAAGGGAAGTACTTCAACTATGACAAGATGGGTCATAAGGCTTCAGACTGTCGACTTCCAAAGAAGAAGAAGAATGAAACCAACGTAGTAGATGAAATCACACAAGAAGTTTCTAACATAGACCTCTGTGCAGTAATTTCTGAAGTAAATTTAGTAGGGTCTAATCCCAAAGAATGGTGGCTTGACACCGGTGCCACTCGGCACGTATGCTCTGACAAAAGATTGTTCACTTTCTTTAAACCGCTTGAGAACGATGAGAAGTTATTTATAGGAAACTCTGCCACATTCACTATCGAAGGCCAAGGAGGTGGTCTTGAAGATGACCTCTGAGAAGGAGCTGACTCTAAACGATGTACTGTATATGCCGGAGATCCGCAAGAACTTAGTATCCAGTTCATTGCTGAATAAACATGGATTTCGCATGGTGTTCGAGTATAAAGTAACTTTGTCTAAGAGTGGATTGTATGTGAAAAATGGCTATGTATGTGATGAGTCTTTTAAACTGAATGTAATGACTATTAAGCCAAATAATAATAAAGCTAGCTCTTCTGCTTAGATTAATTAATTTATACCATATACCCACTTTTAATATTGATTCAAAACATAAGTGTGAAACTTGTGTTGAAGAAAAATTGACTAGTTTTAAAGTGTTGAGAGGAATACTAAACCCCTTGATCTAATTCACAGTAATATTTGTGATTTAAAATTTGTACACACAAGGGGAGGCAATAATTATTTTATTACTCTTGTTGATGACAGCACAAAATACTGTTATGTGTATTTGCTAAAATTCAAGGACGAAGCTATGGAGAAATTTGGTCTCTATAAGAATGAGGTTGAGAATCAACTCAATAAGAAAATTAAGGTGCTAAGAAGTGATCGAGGTAGAGAGTATGATTCACCTTTTGAGGAAATCTGTACACAGTATGGAATTATATATGAAACCACAGCACCTTACTCACCTCTGTCAAATGGAGTTACTGAGCGAAAGAATTGTACCTTGAAAGAAATGATGAATACAATGCTGATACCCCAGAACATGTGGGGAGAAGCCATTTTGACTGCCAATTACCTTTTGAATAAGGTACCCAAAAAGAAAATGGAAAAGACTACGTATGAGTTGTGGGGAAAGGAAGAAAACTATCCTACAATTATTTATGAATATAGGGATATCTTGCCAAAGTGGCTGTACCAATACCAAAGAAGGTAAAAATTGGTTCAAAAACTGTTGATTGCATTTTTATTAGCTATGCACAAAACAATAGTACTTATCGGTTTCTTGTATATGAGTCAAAAATCCTAGATATACATAAGAATACGATAATAGAATCAAGGAATGCATCGTTCTTTGAACATGTATTTCTTTGTAAATCCAAAGAAGAAGCAAGTTCGTCGAAACAAACACATAAGACTATTACTGAGAGTAGTCAGGACCAAGATGAAAATAAAGAAATCGATATTGAACCTCGACAGAGTAAGAGAGCAAGGATAGAAAAATTTTTTGGTCCGGATTTTCTGATATACTTGCTAGAAAGTGAGCTTCGAACGTAGAATGAGGCTATAAGCTCTACTAAAGCACCTTTGTGGAAAGAGGCTATTAAGAGTGAAATTGATTCCATCTTACAAAATCATACTTGGGAACTAATTGACCTTCCTCTTGGATGTAAACCACTAGGTTCAAAGTGGATTTTTAAAAAGAAAATGAAAGCTGATGGATCGATTGATAAATACAAGGCAAGACTTGTAATTAAAGGCTACAGATATAAAGAAAGCCTGGACTACTTTGATACTTATCCTCCTATAACAAGAATAAATTTCGTGAGGATAGTGCTTGTAATTGTCGCTCTGCGGAATCTCGAAATATACCAAATGGATGTAAAAAATGGCCTTTCTAAATGGAAATCTGGAAGAAAAGATCTATATTGAACAACCTGAAGCTTTTTCTGCACCAGGGTAGGAAAAGAAAGTCTGTAAATTGGTGAAATCCTTGTATGGATTAAAACAAGCCCCGAAATAATGGCATGAAAAATTTGATAGTGCTATGAAGGCTAATGGATTTAAAATCAACGAATGTGACAAATGTGTATATTTCAAAGATACTGAAAATATTTATGTCATTTTGTGTCTTTACGTTGATGACATGCTCATTGTTGGTAGTGATGATAAAATAATCAAATCGACCAAAAAAATGTTGAATTCAAGATTTGAAATAAAAGATATGGGTATAGCCGATGTCATTTTAGGAATGAAAATCTCAAGAATTTCAGATAGGCTTGTTTTGAGTCAGTCAAATTATGTAGACAATATTCTTGGAAAATTCGATAAAAATAATTCTGGAGTTATCAAAATACTAATAGATTTAACCTTACGTTTATCCAAGAATAAAGGAGAGAGTGTTTCTCAAGTAGAATACTCCAGAAAGATAGGCAGTCTAATGTACTTGATGAGCTCTACAAGACCAGATATTGCCTATGCAGTTAGTAAACTAAGCAGATACACAAGTAATCCTGGAACTGAGTATTGGCAAGAGATTATAAGAGTATTAAAATACTTGCAGTTTACACATAATTATGGGCTGCACTATACAAGATATCCCTTTGTACTTGAAGGTTACAGTGATACGAATTGGATATCTGATATTAAAGACTCAAAGTCTATTAGTGATTATGCGTTCACACTAGGAAGTGCAGCAGTGTCATGAAAATCCTCGAAACAAATTGTTATTGCCAGATCCACTATAGAATCTGAGTTTATTGCACTGGATAAATACGGGGAAGAAGCAGAATGGCTCTGCCACTTCTTAGAGGATATTCGAAGATGGCCAAAGCATGTGCCTGCAATTTGCATATATTGTGATAGTCAATCTGCAATTGGAAGAGTACAAAGCAATATGTATAATGGTAAGTCTAGACATATTCATCGTAGACACAATACCATTAGAGAACTACTCTCAACTGGGGTTATTGCTGGTGTTTACTAGAATAAATTTCTGGAAAATATTTTATAAAAATGATTTTCAAGAACACCATAGTTTTATAAAATCAAGAGACGCAGCGGAATTGGTCGTTTAAAATTTTTCTTTTTACAAAATATTTCGGATCGTGATCTAACATAAATTAACTCTTGATCTAGACAAGAACAATACCCGGATTCATTCCACAACCTTCTCGTCTTCCCGTCTATTCTCGAAACCCGTTTGATTGATCCGGTGGGTGTCATCTTCTTGATTTCCAACAAAGAGATCCACAGAAGAATAAGAAGATAATCTCCTTGAACCGATTTCTCCGGGATGGCCAAAAAACACCAAGGATGGTGAACCCCTAGTGCTGGCCGATTTTCTTCTCTCCCTTTTTCTCTCTCTTATGCGTGTAACCCTCCCTTGCTCAAGGGGTGTTTCACGTGTTGTGTATATTTTTTTAGTTAGAGAACTTTTCTCTTAACTATAGAGAGATTAGTAAACCCTAATGGGCTTGTTGGGCTCAACTGATCATCAAATAACTATTGGGCTTTAATTTGAGCTAGACAGGGGACCAGATGGATCCATAAAGCCCAAGCTCCAATGGACCATATACCCACTATCATAATTAACTCTTAATTATGATTGGGCATTGTCCATTAATATTGGGGCACACCACTATAGGCCCAATATTGAACTCTTGAACTAAATGTCATTTATTTTTCTGTGAAGCTTATTAACAATTAATTAGCTTGATCCATTTAGCATATACTATACCTGTAGCGTACCCCCGATGCAATGCCGTACTAGTAGGGTGAAATTACCATATTACTTTTCTAGTACATATTTACCTTTGAGTTACCATTTTTCATCTAATGGATAATAGTTGACTACGGTATTTGTATCTGCTCATTCTAACACAGTCAAATTCACATAGTGAATACCGGGGCCCTGGTTTATATTATCCAAGTACTTGAAAATACTCAAAGTGACATTATATGCATGGTGTCCATTATGAGAAACGTTCTATACATTTCATATATCTTATCTTCCAAGATACCGGAGTTCGAACCATAAGTCGGAACTAGTCCTTTAGTAACTCAAAAAGACAAAACACATGAAAGTAAGTTCGTTAATCACTAGGATTAAGGTCTTCTACAATAGCGCTAAATTAGTGAAATTAGAAATTTGAGTTACGATACTTAACCTCAAATTCTAATTCACTAGGTCCTGTTCGATGCTATTATAACTTTCTTATAACACACTAGTGTTTCTATCCGAAGACTCACTTCGATAATTAGAGACTTCATTAATTAAATAGACAACACTACATTCTATGGCATAGTAAAGTATTCCATCTTCAATATGCAGAATGCGAACAATTTAATTTAGACATAATGAAATAAAGAATATAATGTCTCCCACATATGAACTCATCATACGAATAATTCTTTATTACTCATTTCTTGTCTTGGAATCTTTTAGATGTTTGCATAAAATAAACATACACATCATATGTATATCAATGGGTCATAAATGAAATAGAAATTCACAACATGGAATTTATTAATAATAAATAGATATTAAATAATCTAGTAAATATTGTTTATAATGTCTAAATAATAAACTACTTTATAGGACATTATTCCAACAATCTCCTACTTGGCCTTTAACGCAGATGTGACATATCACGTAGTCCCATTCCTTCTAGGTGGTCCTCAAATACTTTGGTAGCCAAAGATTTGGTAAAAGGATCAGCAAGGTTCTCTGCAGACACTATCTTACTCACTATCACGTCTCCTCTTTGAACAATTTCTCTGAGTACATGAAATTTCCTTTCTATGTGTTTTCCCCTCTTGTGGCTTCTGGGTTCTCTAGAGTTAGCAACTGCTCCACTGTTATCACAGTAAGGTGTCATAGGTTGCTGTGCTCCAGGTACTACCTCGAGATCCATAAGGAAATTACGAAGCCAGACCGCCTCTTTAGCTGCTTCAAAAGCTGCCACATATTCGGCCTCCATGGTTGAATCCGCAACACAAGATTGCTTGATACTCCTCCATATAATGGCTCCACCACCAAGGGTAAAGACTGAACCAGAGGTTGATCTTCTGGAGTCTTTATTAGATTGAAAATCCGAATCAGTATATCCAATAGGTGTTAGATCTTCTCCAGAATATACAAGCATATGATTTCTAGTTCTCCGAAGATACTTTAGAATATGCTTGACTGCACCCCAATGTTCAGGTCCTGGATTGGATTGGTAACGACTTACAATCCCAACAGCATAACAAATATCTGGTCTTGTGCAAAGCATGGCATACATGAGACTTCCTACTGCCGAAGCATAGGGAATATTTCTCATCTGTTCTTTTTCTTCTTCTGTCTTAGGAGAATTCTCATTAGATAGATTAATTACTTTACGAAAGGGTGTTAAACCTTTCTTGGAATTCTGCATTGCAAACCTAATTAGTATTTTGTCTATATATGAAGCTTGTGATAAAGCTATACATTTGTTCCTTCTGTCTCTTAGAATCTGTATTCCTAGAACATAGCAAGCTTCACCTAAGTCTTTCATATCAAACTGTTGTGCTAACCAGACTTTCACTGATGATAATGATCCAACATCATTCCCAATGATTAGAATATCATCAACATACAGTACCAGAAAAATCACTTTATTGTCCTGAATTCTTTTATAGACACAAGGTTCATCTACATTTCGTTCAAAATCATAATACTTAATTGCTTCATCAAATCTTATGTTCCAAGATCTAGATGCTTGCTTGAGTCCATAAATAGATCTCTTAAGTTCACAAACTTTTCTTTCTTGACCCTTTTCAATGAATCCATCTGGTTGTATCATATAGATACGTTCATCAAGATTGCCATTCAGGAATGCAGTCTTGACGTCCATTTGCCATATCTCATAATCAAGAGATGCAGCGATGGATAAAAGTATGCGAATAGACTTGCTCATAACTACAGGAGAGAAGGTTTCTTCATAGTCGATACCTTCCTTCTGTGTATAACCCTTTGCAACTAACCTTGCCTTGAAAGTCTCTTCTTTTCCGTCTATTCCTCTCTTTTTCTTATAGACCCACTTACACCTAATGGGTTTTATCCCTTCAGGTGGATCTACAAGTTTCCAGACTTTATTAGAGTACATGGACTCTATTTCAGATTCCATTGCCTTTTGCCAAACATCTTTATCAACATCATCCATTGCCTCATTGTAGGTGTAAGGATCAGATTCTTGGTCACAAGACTCTCCTATTCCCAAGTATCTTTCAGGTTGTCTCATAACTCTCCTACTATGACGAGGATCCAATGTTTGTTGAGTTTCAAGTGATTTATCTTTTCTAAGTGCTTTTTCTATCTTATCTTCTACAGATGAGCTGACAACATCATCAGTTAATTCTTCTAGAACTAACTTACTTTTGGGCTTGAAATCTTTCATATAGTTTTCTTCCAAGAAAGTAGCGCTTGTACTCACAAACACTTTCTTTTCTTCATTACTATAGAAATAATACCCTCTTGTTCCTTTTGGGTAACCTACAAATAGACACAGTTCAGAACGTGATTCTAACTTAGTCATTTTCCTTTTAAGCACGTATGCTGGACTACGCCAAATATGGATATGACGCAAACTAGGTTTATGTCCTTTCCATAGTTCAAATGGAGCCTTAGGTACTGACTTAGAAGGAACTCTATTCAACAGGTATATAGCAGTTTCTAAGGTATAACCCCAAAAAGATACGGGTAATTGTGAATAACTGAGCATCGACCTAACCATATCCAAAAGTGTCCTATTTCTTCTTTCAGCAACACCATTTAGTTGAGGCGTACCAGGTGCTGTGAGCTGGGATAGGATCCCATTGTCTGTGAAAAATTCAGAGAATTCTCCAGAGAGGTATTCACCACCTCGATCAGATCGAAGGGTCTTTATGTTCTTTCCTAATTGCTTTTCAGTTTCCGCTTTGAATTCTTTGAACTTTTCAAAAGAATCCAATTTGCATTGCATTAGGTAAACATAACCAAATCTAGAATAATCACCCGTAAACGTAATGAAATATTCAAAACCTCCTCGAGCTTGAATATTCAAGGGCCTGCAGACATCAGTGTGTACTAACTCAAGACATTCTTGAACTCTAAGACCTTTTCCAGTAAGTGGTCTATTGGTCATTTTACCTTCCAGACAGGATTCACAAGTTGGTAATAGTTTGACCTCTAACGAACCTAGAGGCCCATCATTGACTAACCTTTGAATTCTGTTTAGGTTGATATGACCAAGTCTCAAATGCCAGAGATAAATTTCATCATTAGTACTCACTTTCACTTTCTTATGTTTAGGTTCTATATGTTCAGAGTCACTTTCAAGATTGTACAATGAGATGCTTTTAGGTTGAATAAAGAAAAGATTATTCCTATGAGTACCAGTGCAAATAAGACTTTTATTCTTTCTAATAGAAACTTTATTCAAAATGAACAGAATAAACTTGTCTCATTAAACAGGAAACAGAAATCAAATTCCGTTTAAACACCAGAATATAATAACAATTCTTTATTTCTAAAAAACTTAAAATCATTGAAATTCAAAATAACATCTCCTATTGCACGAGCTTCAACTATTGAGCCATCTCCCAATCGCAGCGTGAACTCTTCACTAGCGAACTTCCTAGTTTCTTTGAACCCCTGCAAAGTATTACAAACATGGTCAGTGGCCCCCGAATCAACGATCCAAGAATCGATAGAATCAACCACATGACAAGCCTCAATGAACAACAAATCGTCATTACCTTGTTTGTCCTTGCCGTTGTCCTTCTCCTTCTTAAGGGCTAGGTAAGTTTTGCAGTTCCTCTTCCAGTGTCCATCCTCACCGCAGTGGAAACACTTTCCCTTTGGTTTGGCATCCTTCTTGGTCTTCTTTTTCTTTGGAGCTAGAGAAGTAGGAGTCTTTTTCTTCTTTTTACCTTTGCCTTTCGACTTAGGTTTGGAAGAACTAGCTTGAGCTACATTAGCCTCAGCTGACCCCGATTTATTCTTCTTAAGAATATTCTCCGTAATTTGCAGATCTTTCATCAGGCCAGTAAGATTATAATCTTTCCGGCGAATCTCATGATCAATCTTAAATTGACTGAAAGTGTCTGATAATGTGTTCAAAATCATGTCAATTTGGGTGTCACAATCAATTTTAGCTCCAAGGATTTCTAGTTCGTTAAGATATGCGATGACTTTCATCATATGTTCCCGAACTGGAGTACCCTTCTTTTGTCGAAGATTCATGAATGCAGATGTAGCCTCATTTCTAGCTTGACGATCGAGATTGGTGAACATTTCGTCAACACTCAGCATTATGTCAGCAGCAGTATCCATCCCACGATGTTGCTATTGCAATATATTGCTCATTGAGCCAAGTATATAGCACTTAGCCATCTCATCAGATTGCTTTCACTTATCATATAAGTTTCTTTCATCGTTGGTGGATTCCTCAGTTGGCTGAGCAGGACATGGAGTGGTGAGAACCCACTTATGTTTATCAGCAGTAAGCACTATGTCTAGGTTACGTTTTCAGTCTACATAGTTTTCACCGTCTAGCTTGTTTTGTGTGAGTAAAGTGGATAAAGGATTAAGTGTCATATCTACTGTAAATAAATAAATATTCCATGTATAAGCAAACATCATTTATTATGTTTCGAATAATTAACATAAAGTATTAAGCATACAATATGCAAGTGAAGTATCCCTAAGACTATCACTTATATTCATGGTAATTTAACCTACCACTGATAACAAGCCTCCTACGGGAAGTCATGCAATCAGCAAGTCAAACTGAAACAATTTCAATTAGTAAATAGACAGATAACTCTTATCCCATATTTCTTACTACCATTCTCTTTGGTCCTCTAATCGACTAATAAGAACTCCTACGGGAGGATATTAATATTTCGAGTTGAGTGTTTAACCATTGTTTCGGTAACTAAGTTTTCTATATAAGACCGTCTCCTACAGGCGATCAGCCTCATATATTCTACCTAGTACCTTATCATTAGAAGCTCATTTCCAGTATTACCCAGATGAAAACCCTCCTACGGGAGCTCAGCAAGATTCTGAGGCGAGGCTCATCCTAATACATAACGAACCAACAATGGAGACCATAGGTATCATATACCTTCTCCCACTCAATATTTTATAATTAGGGATTTATAGATTTTACCCAGTTATCTAACTAGCTTAGTAACCTAAAATCAGTTATGTAAGCATGTTCATATTTGCATGAGAGTAGCTCTAATTTTCTATATGACAT
>JXTC01000146.1:600901-666970 GCA_002914845.1 Trema orientale
TATATTATCCAAGTACTTGAAAAAACTCAAAGTGACATTATATGCATGGTGTCCATTATGAGAAACGTTCTACACATTTCATATATCTTATCTTCCAAGATGCCGGAGTTCGAACCATAAGTCGGAACTAGTCCTTTAGTAACTCAAAAAGACAAAACACATGAAAGTAAGTTCGTTAATCACTAGGATTAAGGTCTTCTACAATAGCGCTAGATTAGTGAAATTAGAAATTTGAGTTACGGCACTTAACCTCAAATTCTAATTCACTAGGTCCTGTTCGATGCTGTTATAACTTTCTTATAACACACTAGTGTTTCTATCCGAAGACTCACTTCGATAATTGGAGACTTCATTAATTAAATGGACAACACTACATTCTATGGCATAGTAAAGTATTCCATCTTCAATATGCAGAATGCGAACAATTTAATTTAGACATAATGAAATAAAGAATATAATGTCTCCCACATATGAACTCATCATACGAATAATTCTTTATTACTCATTTCTTGTCTTAGAATCTTTTAGATATTTGTATAAAATAAACATACACATCATATGTATATCAATGGGTCATAAATGAAATAGAAATTCACAACATGGAATTTATTAATAATAAATAGATACTAAATAATCCAGTAAATATTGTTTATAATGTCTAAATAATAAACTACTTTATAGGACATTATTCCAACAGTTTTCTCTGTAGACTATGTAAAGTCAAAAGATAACATTGTAGATCAGCTAACCAAAGGGTTGAATAAAGAGTTAGTTGAAAAGTCATCGAGGGGAATGGGATTAAAGTCCCTGAAAGAATAGGTCGATATGATGGATACCCAACCTAGTTGACTGAAGATCCCAAGATTTAGGTCCAAAAGGGACAACTAGATTGTAAAGACTGTATTGGATTACTGTGGGGATTTTCCCGTAACCGTTCCTATGATAAAATAGTGATGCCCATAAAACGAAAGATTAAGCTATGCTTTTAATGATTATTATGTGTCAAAAATAGAGTTTCGAGCAGAGTAATACAGGTTACTCTTAATTAAGAGATCACCTATGTGAGATAGAAGTAGCGCTGCTTCTAAGAAAATTGTTAGGGCGCAATTCTTATTAAACTATTGCAGAACCATGCGTATGTTCATGGCTAAAACGAACATAACAGTAAGAACTGAAAAAGTATCAAGAAGATTCGTGTGTGAGATACGTTATCATTTATACAAATGACAGAACAATTCAAGGACATTGCATCTACTGTTTAGTTAGTAAAGTAAACGTATTTTCACAAAGGAAGTTTCAAAGGGTAATACCTACCAATCCTATGTAGGTTTCAACCGTTAAATTCTATTACCAAGTCTGTCATATCTTAGGTCATCAATTTTATTTATGTGGAGAATTGTTAGAAAAATAGTTTGGAAAACCATTGTAAATAGCCATTTTGAGGTATAAAAAATGCCTAAAATGGAGCTTGGGTAAATGAGAAATTGAAACCCAAAGTGAGAAGGTTCTAGAATTAGATTTGTAATATACTGGAGTTACAAAATTCATTATGGTCCATTATTTAGCCTCATAAAGCTGAGGTAACAGCCAAAAATATTTTTAGTCGCTGTAAAACATGTAAAATTAAAAATAAAATTAAGGTTTAAAGCAGCAACAGTTGTCCCCGCTTTAGATTAGGATATTTAAAGCGGCGGCATCTATCGCCGTTTTAAGTTTTCAAACTTTAAAGTGGCGACAACTGTCCCCGCTTTAGATTAGGATATATAAAATGGCGACAGATATAGCCGCTTTAAGTTTTCCAACTTTAAAGTGGCGATAATTATCCCCGCTTTAGCTTTTTAATTCGAACAATCTCCAACTAACATATCTAATTACTTTATTGATTATCAGTATATATTAGTTGTTTCATACTTAAGAAATGAAATAATCTTTCACTTAAGAAACAATTAATCATAAGGAGAATATAAGGTGTAAGTAGTAGAGTTTTGTCCAGCAATTTATTCAAGAGACACTTCAATATTCATATTCTTTGAATTGTTTCCTCGGTGAGTACTTATTATACTTGATGTTTCTCGGATTGAAGCTTGAACGTTCTAATGCAATTATTCTAATAGGAGCAAGCACAGAGAAGTAAAGCTAGAGAGTAACTTAGGTGAGTCAGAAGATAAGGACATTTATATAATGCGCTAAGGTATGTCAAAAAACAGTGGTTTATTATCACTGTGTGTGTAACATGCACGAAATTTACAACACTGACTTACCGCTCAGAGGAATTGGTCCTGTAGCTTGAAAAGGAGCCCAGTTTATGGAACCCTTAATTATTAATTGAATCCTTAAGAATCTATAAAAGAAAACGACAATACTAAATAGGGTACAACTAAAGCGCATTATGCGTAATATGTTAGCAACCACCATCATAAAAGTCACATCTCCCCTACTCTGATACCTTTCAATGAAATCATATAAAAGTTGAGAAGATAAAATATCTACTTGAAGAAGTTTCTTTAATGTAATACCATAATATATACATATATAAATATATATATATATATATATATATATATATATATATATATATATGTGATCATGGGTAAAACCTGAGGAACAAGAGATGACTGAGTGAAAGAAGGAAACCCTGATAGGCTCTAGTTTGACTAGAGTTGATTAAATAAGAAAATCAAGAAAATGTCATAACCTCGAGAAACAATCAATAGGAACAAATTAGATTAATAAATTAAAATAAAAATAATAAAAATATATTATTAATAGATTAAAATAAAAATAAAAATAATTAGATTAATCTATTATTAATAATTAGAAAAAATAAAATTATTGTAAAACATGTAAAACTTAAAATAAAAATTAGGTTTAAAGCAGCGACAATTGTCCCTGTTTTAGATTACGATATTTAAAGTGGCGACAAAAGTCGCCGCTTTAAGTTTTCAAACTTTAAAGCAGCGACTTTTAGCTTTTTAATTCGAATAAAATTTTAAATGAAAAATTAATTATAAATAATAAAATATTTTTAAACTCTGAGGCGGTAACTTAGCTTTTTAATTCGAATAAAAATTTTAAATGAAAAAGTAATCATAAATAATAAAATATTNCTAAAGTGGCAACTATTGTCGCCGCTTTAAACATTTCGTGAAAAATATATTCCCGAGGGAAAAAATCTAAAGCGAGGATATGTGGTCTAAAGCGGTAAAATTTGTCGCCGTTTTAAATGTTAAAACCTTTCAGATTTGCTTCATCTTCCCATTTCCTGTTTTCTCTTACCTTTCACTCTCTCTCTCTCTTTCTATCACATTCTCTCACTCACTCACTTTCCCTCTCTCTTTCTCTCTTCCTTTCTATCTCTTTCTCTCTCTCTCTCTCTCTCTCTCTCACTAACGTTGGCCATCGCTGCCTCCTCCTCCTTTGCCGGCGCCGTCTCCCGCCGCCGCCATCCTCTCCTCGGGCTCCCCCTCTGAAAGGTAAGTTTTAATTATATATTTATTATTTATTATTAATTTAATTAGTTTTTAGTTGAAAATTTAATTTTTATTTATTTGTTTGTATTTTATGTTTGTATAATATATTTGGATAATTTATATTAGGTTTGTTGAATATTTGTAATTTGATAAATGTGGAATTTAGAATTTGGTGTTTATGAATTTTTATGAATTATGGTTTTTGGATTAATTTGATTATGGATAATTTTGGATGAAAATTTAAATTAAAAAAGTTTGAGAAAAAAGTCTGTGATATTAAGAGTAAAAAGTTACCAAAAGTTAGAATAAGTATAAAATTTTTAATATTGAAAACGTTATATTTATAATTATGATTATTTTAGTGAAACTTTTATGATAAATTTATTGTATATGTTTGTAGTTTTATAATTTTGAGATGATATTTTTTATGTTTATAATTATTTTTAATTGTGTTCAAAGTATTTAAGTAAATTAGTTTTAATATTGGATAAATATATAATAATTTTAATTGTAAAATAATGACTATAGAAATTTTTATTAATTAGTGAACAAATTAATAATGAAATTAATGATTAGGTTTATAAATTAAATGAATTATATAAGAAGTAATTTATTTATATAAAATACCCAAAATGTCCTTTATTTAACAAAATGGGCATTTAATTCTTAAAAATTTCCAAAATGCCCCTAATGTAATAAACTACCGAAAATGCCCCTATAGTTACTAAAATGCCGCTACAACTAATAAAATATCCAAATTACTCGTATATATAAATTAAATACCGAAAATACCCCTACAAATAATGAAATGCCGTAAATAGCCCCACAACTAATCAAATTCCAAAAATAACCCTACATTCACGGTAATTCTCAAAATTACCCATTTAATTAAAAAAATATCTATAATGCCCCTATAGTTACTAAAATGCCGCTACAACTAATAAAATATCCAAGTTACTCATATATGTAAATTAAATACCGAAAATACCCCTACAAATAATGAAATTCTCTAAATAGTCCTACAACTAATCAAATTTCAAAAATAAGCCTACATTCATAGTAATTCCCAAAATTACCCATTTAATTAAAAAAATACCTATAATACCCCTATAGTTACTTAAATGCTACTACAACTAATAAAATACCTAAATCACCCTTACATGTAAAAAATACTGAAAATA
The DNA here is from genome assembly GCA_002914845.1 of Trema orientale. Classification (NCBI taxonomy): domain Eukaryota; kingdom Viridiplantae; phylum Streptophyta; class Magnoliopsida; order Rosales; family Cannabaceae; genus Trema; species Trema orientale. The sequence continues at coordinate 605,553 of JXTC01000146.1, forward strand.
TTCCTAGAAGTAATAAAATACCTCTAGAATAACAAAATACCCTTCTAGAATTTAATTTTAATATTCCTCTACGCTTTTTTAATTATAGTATATTTGTCGATATAATACATGCATATAGCCATGGCTGCTGTTGAGCCTAGTTATCACGGTGGTGATGAAGGTGCCGACCCTCTACGGCATCCTACTAGAGTCCCTCAGCGATGCGAGTTAGGTATTATTCGTTACATATTAAATTATTTACTTTTTTATTACTTTGGACATGTGGACGCTGCTTGCTAATATGCTTATTTATTTTGCGGAACCAATCAGGAGGAATGTGAGATCAAAAGAGTAGGTCATTGAACCTACGTCAGTTGTTTGAGGAAAAGGGGAGGAACCCCCTTCCTATCAAATTCGACAAGGCGGGAGGCACTTAGAGCCTAGTCGATAACTATCAAAAATACTTCCTTCGTTTGATTAGTGTGCTTGTCCGACAGAATGTGGATCTCTGGTACAAAAATTAGAAGTTGGTTCTAGCTGCGCAGAAAGGGAAGATCATTCCCGTTGTCGAGGTAATAAATAGGTCATATTTATTAAATGTTATGAATTTTGTATTTATTTTTAACATAATGATAATTTTTGCAATTGTAGGAATTTTTTGAATACAAAGATCTTGATGAAAACAGTGACAATTTGGCTAATATGAGGGATGACATCTTTAGAACTGCGGCAGATACATACAGTAATTGGAAGACCGAGCTTGATGAGCATTTTAGGCTCGTTGGGGGCGACAAAAATCCTCTTGACTTGGCCATGGCACGTTCCAAAGTATCTAACGAGATGGATGTTGCGACATAGGGGGGCGCTATTGCGACCTTTTTGACTCTCCAGAGTATCGGGTTAATGTGTGGCTATGAATTATTTAATTATTATTAAGTAATATAATATAATATTTTAATTAATTGTTTTCATACAGGCGATCTCTGAATGAAATGCTGCGAATAGGGCACGTCAGTTAGCAATAAGCAAACAAGGAGCTGCTTCCATTGCTCACAAACGATATAAGAAGGTAATAAAGTTGTGATTTTTTTTATAATTGTATTTATTTTTAAAACATTAAATTTTAAAAGTAAATTATATCACCTTAAATATTTTTGTGGCGTAATCCTACTATTGGTGAGCTTCAACCAGTTGCTGAGAGTTTCAAGGACTGTTACTTCCCTGAGTGGACTGGATGGCTGAGTGCACAGTTTAAGGCCAATTACGTATGTCATTAATTAATTTTTTTAAAACAAAATCTCTCTTTTTTTTATATACTAATTTTAATATTTTTTGCAGAATAAGATGCTTGAGATTCAGAACACTCAGTCTTAAGCATCTTCTCAATCTGGTTCAAGCTCATCTGCTTCTGTCACTGATGCTCATATTGCGGATGAGGTTCTCAGTACACGTCGCAGATTTAGGTGAACTGTCAGACGTAAGTTAAGTAAATCTACTTCTTGTACTAGATCTGCCCCACCAGATTTTCCACCGCCAGTACTTGAGGATGTCCAGCGATATATATAAGAGAGCTAGCAATATATGACGACAGCCCAACAATGAGAGATGGCCACTCAAGAGATGATAGCTCAACAACAGCGATCATTAGATGCTCAGGCGGTGCAGATAGCTCATATGCAGAGGATTTTGTCATATTTAGTACCAGATGTTAACATGTCTAGCTCTGCTTATATCCATCCAGGGTCCACTTCGACATCGTTTGGACAATGCCCCCGCCTCCACCATTGCCACCTTGTTTCGCCCCTCCTCCACCACCTCAGTCGACTCGTCAAGAAGATGAGAGTGAAGAAACTGAGGACGAGGACTTAGGATTCTAGACTTATTTTTAGTTTCGGACAATTCTATTTAATATTAATATCATTTGAAATATTACTTTATTTATTTTCTTAGTAGTTATTAATTTATTTGGTTTATCTTAATATAATTTTTTATTTATTTAAATTTGAATTATTTTTTATTGTTAAAAAAATAAATATAAAAAATAATTATTTTAAATAAATATTTAAAATAATTAATTACTAAAAAAACAAAAATTCTATATATAGCAATTATCGTCGCTATTGGTTTGTCAGATGGTATTTTTGTCAACGTTTTAGTAGGGACAACTGTCGCCGCTATAAATTATCTAATACGGGGACAACATATGTCGCCGCTTTAGGCATCTGTACCAGTGAATTTTTAGCGGCGACTCTAAAGCGGGGAATTTGTCGCCGCTTTAGATCTACAGCGGTGACATTTTTGCTTTATATGTCACCGCTTTATTCATATTTTGTTGTAGTGTATAAAGGCTAATTTGAAAAATTAAATGTTCCAAATAATTTTTTCAATTATTTTTAGAATTAATTCGGTATTTCTATTTTATGAAATACTCACTCTGTCACTGATCCCAACCTTAGGTCCTGACAATATATATATATATATATATATATATTTAATATTAGAGTTTTGAAGGAAGTTATACAAAGTGATGAGGCCTTGCGCAGTTGACATAGTACATAGAAATTAAACCTGAGAATACGCTCTCAATTCTCATTTTAAAAGCAAGATAATTTGAAGAAATAAAAGAAAGAAAAAACTATAATATAATTCGTGTGATTTATATTTTGTAATAGCTTCAGTATGGAGTTATGACTTTACACAAAGCTAATTATGCAAATCTTCCCTAAAAAAAAAAAAAAGAAAGAAAAGGAAAATTATGCACACTTAGAACAAATCTTCAAAATTGTTTTTGTTTTAAAATCAATAAAAGAAAGAGTTAGGCAGATGTCGTCTGTGGTCCATGGAAACTGCAAGGCTTGAGATCTCTACTGCGTACGTAACTCAAAAACTGCCCGGGCAGCTCTTCCAAAAGAGCTTGAACAACAGATAATTGTCCTCCTATTGAGAACAACAAACACTTTATTACTCTCCAACCACGTAACGGAACCACAAAAAGAGAAAAGAAACAATTTGGTTCACGATTCTACGAAATGCTTCAACCCTTGAACACATTGAGCTTGTTTGGCCACATTTTTTTTTACTTAATAATATAATAAATGGTAAAGATGTTGTCAAAACGTTGTTTGAGAAATCTTCATCATTGATTCCACTTTTAAAAACCAAAAAACAGATAACATAAATGTTGTCAAACAAACTTTTAAATTTTACTTTGCCGGTTTCTAAGTAGTTGTAAATAATATTCAGTAGAGAAAAAGGGCTTTTAAATCTTAGCTTGATTAGTGTATGCATGAACTCACTTTGCACTTCTCGCATGGGAACAAACTGTACAATGTCTCGTGTAGCCACACGACCTGTGCTACTCTCCAAGGGAGTACCATTATCTGCATCAAGAATCTACCAAGTACGTGCCAAAAATGTTGGGTGAGAGACTCCACAAATCCATAATTACTAGATTAACAGAACATAGAAAATGTAAAAACGAGACTCAAATTTTACGATCAAGAAAGTCAGTACCTCCATTTGTGAAAAATCAGCATTTCCAACTCCAACTATAAGAATCGATAGGGGAAGATCCGATGCTTTCACCAATGCATTTTTCGTTTCTTGAAGGTCTGAAAGGACTCCATCCTAAACAAAAGAAGATGCATTTAGCTAATATACCAAATATCAAGAGGGAGTGGACATGTAGAATCCATACATGTCTTTTACTTACCGTTATAATGAGCAGTACATAGTACTTGTTGCTGTGGTGGGAAAGGGACTGGCCAGCTATTTGCGCAGCTCTGTCGATAACTTGGCCGAACAAAGTGGGTCCTGCTAGAGTAACGTTGTGCAAAGCAGTGGCATAGGCAGCCATGATACCTTCAACTCCTCCAACCTATTTCGAAACGAAACCAAGTGAATGACTTGTAGCTTAAACAAGAGATGAAGTAGAGGTTGATGCCTCATTTATTACCTCAAACTCAGTTTCATTCCCACTCAAGTTAAAACAATGGGATATTCTACCGTCTGGTTTCCTTCCTCCAAAGCCCCAAGCTGGGAATTTCTTGTCAGAATCATAGAACTGAATGACTTCTCCAACCTCCGTTATCGCCTGCGATTAGTAGTTTAGTCCATTAGTTGATCTTCTCATGTCCTTTTTTAATTTTTTCCAGAAGTGAGTAGCAGAAATACCACTATAACTAAGAAAACCGCACGACGGACACAACCAGAAAGATACCTGCTGGTAAGAATTCAGCCGGCCGTAAGGATCAATGTAGTGCAAAGAATCAGTTTGTCGAGGATCGCCATTTGAAGCTGGAAAAAAAAAATTATTGAAAGCATAAATCAAGACGAGCAGGACGGGACAGGGGAAGAAGACCAAATCTTCCAATTTAAGATTTCTTAATTGATTAAACATTAAGTTAACCGTAAAGTCAAGCAATAATAACCTGTAAAATCAACTGCAACCATGAAATTGAGCTCATATCCACTTGAAATGTAATCAATAAAAGTGAATTGTTCCTTCTCATTAAAATGGTCCACAAACAGCTGACCCTTAAGTACCTATGTTCGTAAATTATAGAGAAAAAGTTAGATAAAACTATAAAGAACTAAATAAAAGACTTCAAATCTAATGATATAGGATGAATAAACACCTTTTCTTGACCACGTTTAGATGATGGCAGGACAAAGTTTACACCAGTTTTTTCTTTATGAAGCTTTTCCAGTTGTGCCACTGACTTTTGGAGTTCCCTGAAAAAATTAGAACTTAAAACTTCAATGCCATTTTTTTTTTCCTCTCTCTCCCAAGTGAAAATAAGGGGCTGATAAATACAATTCTTACCCAATAAGTACATGATTGCCGCTGCTATTGAAATCAAAACACTCGATAATCAATGGGTTATCCTGTATCAATTCACAGTTTCATCGGTCAATAATTTAGGAAAAACATCTTTAATTTACACAATTAGGTGCATTCTATAAATCTGATCAAACAATATTTATCTCAGAATCATATGAGTTGACAAGCTTGCCTTGTTCCCAAACTGTTGGGTACTTAGTGTTAATGGTTTCCATGTCGGATTTAAGTTATTGTCAACCACTTCTGTCTTGCAAATCGGTACAGAGCCTCCACTCTCAATAATTCTGGAAATCCTTAAGAAAGGATCCTGTAGTGGAAACAAGAAAATGAAGGTGAAAACTTAAAACATTGAAAATATTGAGATTATACACACAAAGAAATTTGTACCAACAAAGGAAAATAAAGTGTCTCAACAAAACTGCTAATAAGCAAAGCACATACACTTTTAGAAAATAGGTCTTTGTTGTCCAAGTGGGAACAACGGAATACCACATCGACAAAACTCCTCGAAGCAACTGTTTCTTCAGCATGGACAGTGAGTGTTCCCAAGTTTCTTGAACCCCCAAGCCTATTTCTGTTATGGAGATTCAGGGTTAAACTCCGGTTTTGTTTAGTCACAATCTGCAGTTGGAATAACAAGAAGTTCGAATAAGAAGAAACATATCCATATCGACATAAAGTATGAATGAAGATTACACTGTAAAAGAGCTGAAGTAGCGTCAAATAAGTGTTATAAAATCTGTGCACTATCTCCAATTCAAGTACAAGTTCATGTAGGAGAGCTTATATTCTTAAACCAAGTTACCTGTGAAAGGTCACAACTAGCTTCTCCAAGAAAATCTTGATCATTCAAATTCAACGTCTACAAGGGGACAAAAAAATTTAAACAATAAATTCAAGTGTCAGGAGGAATTAGTTTTATAAAAAAAGAAAATTATGAAGATCTTGAGAGGACATACATAACAAAGTAGATAGAAAAAGGTTTAATTCATTCAAAATATGCAGGACACAAATATTATAGACCATCTAAAAGCAAAAGGTAAAAACAAAATATACCTTGACAGGTACATTGTGATATTTTGTATCAACATCATACAACTGAAATCTGGGGAATAAATGAGGAAGAGTCAGACAATCCAGCCCAATTAGGAAATACACAAACAAGATATTTCTATATTAAATACAATAAGCATGACAATATTCTTGAGAAACTTAAACTTACATCAATGGTTGCACCATCTCAAATTGGTAAGCAATTGTAATCTTGGTTATCCATGCAGGATTTAAAGTATTCAGTATCACTTCTGTGCGCCCTAATTCCTCGAGTATACCACCATTTTTCTTTGCAAACACTACAGCCATTGGATCACTCTGTAATGAAAAAAAAAAAAAAAAATCTTTTTCAGCTCCCCAAACCATGTTAATAAGATCAACATAACATATGTACCGAAATTTCACAATAGAAAATAGGAAAATGTGGGCACCTTGAATATCAGAACCAAATCACTTAGTTCCTATACCATCATCCTAAAAGAAACTAATTAATTAGCCCAATATATTGGGACCCTTTTTATCAATAAGGAAATTGTTCTGCTCACACAATACGTAATTGTAACAGTTTTAGTAGAAGCATTAGGCACAGACAAAAGCCACTTATAAGAATAAGTGGAATAATATACGTATGGTAGCATTCGACTATTTTGAAGGAGACCCAATAATGATCTATATCTTTAGGTGAAATATCTGCCTTTTCCTTCTTCGAAGTTTTCGTTTATTTTAATTTGTTCATACAAATGAGTATATATTCATATCACAGAGAAGAGGAGTTGGTTTCAAATAAATATAAAAATACCGAACTCTATTTTGCAGAGCAGCAAAAATCTAAAGTACTGACAATCTTGACATATAAGAAAGAAGTTTACATAAGACGAGTACCTTAGAAGTAATGTCACGATCAAGTAAGTTAGACCCCACTAGAGAAAGCTGCAAAACACAGGTTTAAGATACATGAAGAAATTCCGAGAAAAATGATGGATTTAGCATATTCTTTTGAAAAAAAATAAACAGAAACACAACAAAACCAGGAAATACATGCATGATTAACATAGCAACTGTCATAAACTATTTTAGTACAGAATAATTTGAGTTGACTTTTATAAATTAATTGAAATAATTAACCCAAAAAAAAAAAAAACCTTTTATTATAGGTGAATGGTTCAATTTATCCCAACAGTTTAATAACTAACATAACTACCCCTTGGATTAACAAATTGATGCAAATCCCACCTACCCCTCTATCTAATTTGGTCAAAATAAAAGAAAAACAATTTTAAAATGACCAAACTACTCTTAAACGCAATTAATTAGTAACTTAAAGAGCAAAAAGAAAAGAAATTAACTGTACAAGACTTTTCTTTACTAATTAGTATTCTTATTTTATACCTTTTTTTTTTTCATTCACCCACCACCTATTAGAAAAGGAGTGAAAATTTGTATTGATGCGAGAATTCAAGAAGATATTTTCGTTATATATAAAAACTGAAGGAATAAGTTGGGCATTTCATGTAATTCCTAGCGATATCTTTGTAATTATTCCATTAATTATATGAAGAATTACCCTCAAGCAACTTTTAAAATTATTCTAAAGCTTTAATAATATTGCAACCTTAGTGCGGGTGGAGAGGAACTAGTAATTCTTTGAAAAATGACACTTTTGAGTTTCTGAGTATTTATACTCCCTCTACCATTGTAGAAGGCAACCCTGTTGTTTACAAATAAAATTAAATGACAAGTTCATGAATTAGACATGGTGCAGTGTATATTGGGTGGTCAAGCCTAATATACAACTTTCAAGTTCACATCAATATCACTAAAGTTTACACCAAATAAGATTAGTACCAGTTAAAGACTAAAGTTTATTAGTTATCCAAAAAAGAAAAAGGTGTAAAATAAAATAATGTCGAATAACATTTTTCTTCCCTAACAAACTAATTTCAACAATTAATTAAACGAAGTAGTTGTCCTCTAATGACGCCTAAAATTAGAGTTAAAATACATACCACAACAACTCAAATTCAACATAATTTGTTTTTAGATGAAAGTTGAATTTAATATATGAATGATACTAGGTGTACCAAGATTGTTACCAAATTTTTAATACCAACATATGTGGCATATGAGTTGTTATTATTCAATTGGTGTATTAAAATTTGTCATAAATAAATTAATTATATTCACCAATTGAATGATATCAATTCATATGCCACATATATATTGGTATTAAAAATTTAGTATAAGTTTTGGAACACCTTAATATATATATATAAAGTGCGGCGACTTGGGTGAATAATATATATAAAATATAACCCAGCCTTCAGGGTTTTCTCTGTTGTAAGGCAGAGTGAGTCATAACACAGAATTAATGAAAAAAAAAAGAATAATTAAGAAAGAAATTAGATTAATAAAAACAAAGATTAGAAACCCTAGACTCTTAGATTAGACTAGAACAAATCAAGAAATTTTCATAACAATTAGAAAGATTTATAATTAAAAAAAGAGTGAAGATTTGCCTCGAGCTGGGTGAAAAGCTGGTGGAGACAACGAGACCTGTAGAAGAAATCGACTGCATCATTGGGTCCTCCACTCTCAATGGGCCTTTGTTGGGCCCCGCCTATGGCCGCCTTCCCTCCTTTCATGTCCGAAAAGCAACCTCCCATCTCTGTTTTTTTTATTATTTTTCCTCTCTTTGATTTCCGACTCTCTCCCAAGAATTTCTTCTTCTTTCTTCAATTTCGAAATTAGGGTTTTTTTTTTCTTAATTCCGAATAGAAAAAATGTAAACTGTAAAGAGAGACAAAATAGTTTGGTTTTCAAGTAGTAATGATCGAAATATTCTGATACCAATTGATGAAGAAGAAGATAAAAAAAGATTAATACAAAAGAAAGTAAGTCTAAAAAATAGTAGTAAGGAAAGAAGTAGTTCTGATACGAAAAAAGAGTATTAGTCAAGAATTTGAATATATAGAGAATTAGAGAACCTCGACAGTTTGTAAAATCATATCAAGTCTGCTAATTAATGAATCTGGAATTTTGTTTCCCCCTAAGGAAACTAATTTATAAATATTAAATTGTTTTCTTAAAAAAAGAATTCAAAAAATTAACTAAAAATATAATAATTCAAAATAAAATAAAATAAAACATAATAATTAATTTTGTAATATTTATTAATATAAAATCTTGATTATTAACTTTCTTCTGCAACATAAAAAACCTTCAAAAACTATATATAATTAGTTTCAAATAGGGAAGCTGCATTAACTACTGCAATTACTAAAAGAAAAATAGAAAGGGAAATAAAATTGCAAACAACTCACCATGAATCATATTTGGAAAACCGCGTTTCTATTCTGGTAAAATCTTAGTAACTTATCAATATATACTTCCTAATTTCTCATAAACCTTTGTTAATTTTTTTTTTTTAATAATTTTTTCCTTGGTAGGATTATTATTATTATTATTATTATTATTATTATTATTATTATTATTATTATTATTATTACTTTTTAGTCAATATGCTAATTAAAAGTGTAATTTCCCTATCGCGGAGAGAGGAAGGAAACTAAGGTAGTGTATAGTCTAACCTTTAAAAGTTTCCAAATACGGAAATCGGTGGATGATGAATACAACTGGCACGACCCATCAGAAAGATTATAATATATACATATATATATACATATAGATATATGTTACCTGTACATATACTTGGAAGACAAGAGTTATATAGGAGAGTAACGCGGTCGATCAAAACTCAAATATGCAAATTTTCCTTTAAAAAAAATCAAATGTGAATGCGAGAAATATTCCTTTAGAAATATATAGACAAATATTTGAATATATATTTATTATTTTATTATATAGTCTCTACTTAGTCATGGAGCTGGGAAATTGTTGAGAAATATTGAGAGGAGAATGATGCCACTTTTGAAACGTCATTGAACATATGTACCCCTTCCAAAGGACTTGACTTGAAACTTGAAGTGGATAAGATGAAGGACTTCTCCCTATCTCCAATTCGAGTAATAGCGTTGGAAAATACTGTCCATAATTACAACGCGATCATCTTGTATAAGATAATACTTTAAAATTGTCATGTAATAGTGTAGGACTCAATATTATATGTATTGGTGTCGAATAACAGAAGTCTTCGTTGTAATAATAATAATAATAATAATGAGGTTAATTGGCAGTGGACTGATTGGAGATTAGGATCAGTCCACAGCTAACTTAATGCATGAGAATGAATTGTTCAAGTATTATCATTTCCAATTAATCCATGTCAATTTTTCTGTGAAATTTCCGCCTCATATTCTAACTATGTATTTTTTATTTAAAAATAGATCTCTTATTTTTTTGAGCTGGTCCGACATTTGTCAATACAGTTCAGACTTTAAAATAAGGATAATGTCAAAAATAAATAAATAAAACATTCTTACTAGTAGAAAATAAAACTTCTATTTGTGTTTTTAAATGAATCTTATCGGATCAAAATATACAGAATTAAAACTAAATCTTAAAAAAAAATATTTATTTTTACAATTGTCGATTGGCATTTACCGAAACAACTATCGAATTTATTGGTCTTAAATGTTTGAGAAACCCAACTATACGAACTTTCAAAACACAAACATAATTTTATGATTTATGATTTATGTTATCTGATTTTAAAAAGTAAAAATGTTCCTTTTCGAAACCTTTTCTTTTAATACAATTTTTTTCATTATAGATTAGTAAAAGTGTCCATTGTACAAGCACCACGTCAATAGTAGTGCATCAAAATTGTCTCAACATATGTAATATAAAACTTTAATGTCACATCAGTAATGACTATGAAAAATACTAGCACTCATTCTAATTGGGTGTGTTTACAATGAGTTAGGCTATTCTAATTCTTTTTCTTTTGGCGGGCGGGCTAAATGGGGATATTTAGGCTTTTACTTTTTAGTCTTTGCATGGAATTGCACACCTGCATGGGCTGCATGGGACCGTGGAGAATATACAACATCTCGTTTGTCATCTTACTCGTAAAATGAATAGAACGCTTCAAAAATTTTCTTTTACGTAGCAACTCTTATTCAAAGATTATATATACATAGTTATAAAGACTATATATACATAGTAATAAAGAGAGAATTTTTTTCAATCCCACAAGCGACTACACAAAAGAGATATATAGCATGCCTTATATGACGAAATGAACAGATAAAAAAGATTAGGATAGCCGCGAATCCACAGGAGTCATGATCGATTAAGCTTGAGCTTACGTTTTACAGTGTTGAGTGGTACTACTAAGTATATTTTTCCTTTAAAAGTTTCTTATATGTCCGTAACAACTTTTAGTATGGAGATAGAAATCCGTGAACAGCGTTTATATACTGTGGATTGGGAATTTGGGATGAATTGTTCGAATTCCGTACTCAGAAGATGCAAATTCCGTTCAAAAGTTTTTATTTTAGATTTTTTTTTTTATTTTATCAATTTCTAACTGGCCGTCAAGAACAAGGTTCAGTTGACAGGGTCAGTATAAATAATTGGTCAACCAGGAAGTTGTATACGAAACCATTAAGTCTTCGTCTTCGTCCTCATTTACTTGGTGTACTGGCAATTTTCAGAAAATTTCGCATCAGAAAACCAAATTAAAAAAAAAATTATAACAAATGGATTGCAATAATTTTGCTTCCTAGTATTTCCAACGTACAGGAATTGTCACGACCCGAGGCGGGGGTCAGTGATAAAATGGATATTTCACAAATTTGAAATACCAAAATTTAATTTTAAAAGTTAAATAAATTTCTAAACATTTTACTGGCCTCTAATAAAATTTAAACTAGAATAATCCCATAGTTAATGTATCACCCTTTAAACATAAACTTCAGCAATAGTAATTAATCCAAATTATGCATCATAAGTTCATCACACATTAGCATAGACATAATTTATATAGACCATAATCAGTTTCACAATAAAAGCCCTCACAATATGATAAAATTCATACTTATTTTCACTCTCACAAGTATCATATAGGAATTTCTAATATAGACAACTAGTAATAAAATTTCAGTGCCACCTTTTAAATCTCCTTGTCCAAATCACACTGGATACCACCTGAATAGAGAAGGAAGTGGATGTGAGCTAACGCACAATAGAGAAACGATCACAAGTGTTTATAATAAATGTTATTTTTACAATTTCTTGCATGGTTAGTTTTCCTCATTCCAAACATTTTATAATACCAATAAAAAAAACTCATTCCAAAACAGAGTATATACCATACAAGTCTACCACAAATGCATTAATTATTGCCTGATTCTATAATACTCCATGACATACATGAGTTCCGTATCATCTACATGATGAATGTGAGTTTTTTCAGTATTCTAATTAAACACCGTGATTTCGACGGCCGCGTGAGACAATATGCAATGCAAATGCGTGATATAATATTTATATGTACGTTTTATGAAATAAACCCCAAAACTAAACCATACAGTAAATTCCCAATCGTTCAAATCACAAATTTAAACCAAACATATTTTTCGTAATATTTAAATCACGAAATTTAATTAATCAATTTCAACTCAAATCAGCAAATTTAAAAGCAAGTGATCGAATCCCTATCTCTAATAAGTGTAATAATCCTCTATTGAAGCTCATATGAATTTTCGTGAGTCGTTTGGAAGTCCATTTAGATGAATTTGAATCCAAATTATCTTACTCTTAGAAAATCCAACGGAGTCTCAAATGAGAAAACAGACTTCATCACTGAGTGTCTAGCGCCTAAAATAGCTAAGTTAAACATATAATTCAACCAATTTGGGTCTCGGGTCAAAACCCAGTCCCTGACATGCAAAATGAGACTATTCACGAGTCTCGTGTCTCAAAATTCGTGCTACTTCGAAACATATCGAGATTTTATATCAGAGTTCATTTGTCGAACTCATGGAATCCGAATTTGAGGTCAAAACTTTGTTTCGAGGCTGTAAATCTTAAATAGACCTTAAAATCCGAAAGTTACAAAGCACGACTTTTTCTAAAATATTTAGAAATATCATTTTTTTTGAATACTTATAAAAAATGACATTTTTCAGAAAAGATTTCATAAAATATCAATATCTCAGAACTATTTAGGAAAATATCACTTTTCCTCTACTTAGTCCCCTGCCCAATTTCTGATATACCATACTCTTGGCCTAGTACTTCATCAGATTACAAAAATACCATTTTCAAAAAGTATTTGTACAAATACCAATATTCTGAAAATATTTATAAAAATATGATTTCTTGCCAACTTTTTTCCATAAACATGAGGCCCAAATGGCCCAATATTTATTATAGTTACAAAGATGCTATTTTTGTCTGAATTGGCTAATGGATATATCAACTTTCTAGTTTCTTTTATAAAGAGACCATCTTTTCCATATTTGGTCCAAAGGCCCGTTATTAGCAATCTCAAACTTTCAGCCCAATAGTAAGTCAAATTTCAAAAATACCGTTTTTCTTAATCTGACTTACAAAAATACCATATTCTTCTTTCGAAAATTCTTGCAATCTGGGTTTCAATTCCACACAACTCAATTATACCATTCATACCTTACTTGTCTCAATCTTCTCACAACATTTCACGGCCTATAACATATCTTTTTTAAAATAATTACACAAACGCTATTTTTTTTAAAATGCCAAAATCTGAAAAAGTCTTTACCGAAATAAATTGTCATGAGCATGGTGCTGGAGAAAGAAGCTAGGGCCTTAGGTCTTTGTCCTCTGGAAGTGGCGAGGTTCATGTTGACCAAAATGACCTAGATTATGGCAAAATCCGGTAAGTTTGATATTTTTGTATTTGCGACTTCCAACTCACGTCCTTGAGCTCGGATGGCAATAGAACTTCTGGTGTAGTGTTGAGACATAGTGGGAAGCAACTCAAGGTGGTTGCTTGTGAAGAGGAGTGGGATGGGGTTCTAAGAGGAGGTGAGCCGAGAGAGATACATAAGAGTGGGGAGGTTTGTCGTGAATGAAGAAGAAGAATGGAAAAAAAAAAAAAAAAAAAAAAAAGGAAGAAGGAAAATAAAAAAATTAAAATGGGGAGACAGAGTGGTCGGGTGGGTAAAGGAAAAGATAAGGAGGGTTTTATTTTTTTTTTTTTAAAGTGGTAGGTCCCATCGCTTAAAATTAATAATAATAATAATAATAATAAATTATGGGTCTTTACATCTTTCCCCCCTTAATAGGATTTCGTCCCGTAATTTGAATACAACCAAGGATTACAATACGACTGGGAAATTAAAGCACAACTTCAAATTGAAAATTAAACACGTGAGGCTACTTCCTCCACATCTCGATCTCCAGTTCCTAAGTAGCCTCTTCTTCCTTGTGATATTCCCAGAGTACCTTGACCATTGGTTTTTCCCTATTATGAAGTATTTTTAATTCTCTTCCAAGAATGCGTACATGTTGCTCTTTGTAAGACAAATCCTCTTGAATTGGTACATTTGCGTATTGAATGACGTGTGCCGGGTCTGAAGTATACTTTTTCAACATTGAGATATGGAATATATTATGTACATGGCCCAACTGTATAGGTAGGTTCAAACAATAAGCTACAAGTCCAATCCTCTCAATGATCGCGAAAGGACTAATGTAACTTGGAGCTAATTTCCCTTTTAACTCCAAATCTTGTAACACCATGCCTTAGAGTTACTTTTAAGAAAACATAATTGCCAGTTTCAAACTCTACCTCGCATCTCTTAGGGTTTGCGTAACTTTTATGATGACTTTGAACTTCTATAAGTCTTTTCTGTATATCTTTTATCTTCTTAGTAGTTTTCTCTATCAAGTCTGGCCCAAGAGTGATACACTTTTGAAGTTCTACCCAATACAAAGGTGATCTATATGGCCTACTAAACAATTGCTAGAAATTCCGAAAAATGATTTTATCGAAAATGATTTCTTCAGTTTTGTAAACAAATAAAAAAAATGCAGCAGAATCAATATTTTAAAATTTTTCTTGAAACTTTACAAAACAAAATGTAGGATCATTGATCTAACCTAAATCAATTCGTGGTTCTTGGCTTAGATAAAACCTGGAAGCATTTCACAACCATTGAGCCTTCTCCTCTTGAAACGCCCTCACTTATCCACACACTACTAGTAGAAATTATTAACTCTCTAATTACAGGGCGTTACTTGCAGAGAAATAATCTTGTAATTATTTTTCCAAAAATACGGGCCAATTTGAACTTTTTGTTTTCTTTAAAACTCTACGGATACATAATTTTACTTACAAACATAACGTGGATCAGTATATACGTATATTACAAAATAAGGTTCTAAAAGAGACGAACTAAAAATAACTCCACTAAGAGACTACAAAATGTCCCAAAATACACAAGCTGGGCCCCCCACATGTGGTTAAAATATCCATATGTACAGCACCGAAGTTGGTCCTCTACTCTAGCCCACAAGCTCATCTAATCACCTCAGTCATTACCTACAACACAAGACTTTAATGAGCTATAGCTCAGTAAGTAAAGTAATATATGACATGTTTCTCAATGACATGTATTATATGCATGATCATGCTTACTTAAACTTTTTGGTATAAATATTTTCCTTTTGACTTCCGCCTGTCTTGTGTATACTGTCCGGTTCGGCACTGCGCTTGCAGGACTTTCTGAACTGATAATATCCCATAGGCTCTCCTCCAGCCAGCTCCCACTACAGTGGGGCTCATTACTAACCTTATTCCATCGTCACCCCGTCGAGCTCAAGAGATAAAGCGGCCCAAAACTGTAGTACAATCATTATATCCCTTGGAGGAGGAATATTGTGGCAAACCTTCTGACTAATCCCGTCAGACTTGCCCCACGCTTTTGGGGCTGCCACTCTGAAAGTTAACCATTTATCCCGCTTCCCCGTAACAGTGACACAAAACCTTCTGAAAGTTACCTGGTCTTAACTTTTCTGTGATAAACATAGCCTTGCACATTATTGCTACTACATTTTGGAAACCTGTCACTTATCTTAAATTTCTTTGTATAACATGCATGGCCCTAGGATTTATATGATAATGCCACATTAGAAATGCCAAGCATGTATACTAAACCGAAATGCCGATGTTCATGCTCATAACCAGAATGCAAAGTGTAACAAAAATTAATTAACACTCACATAGCACGTAATTCTTGTGTTGCAGTTGAGTATTTTACTTACCTTGTTTCCGAACTTTTAAGCTATTTCTCGTGAAATGCTCTTCGCTCAAGGTACACTGACGTGTTCCTAAAAATTAATCAAAGACAGGTTCTTTTTGATCATTATGAATGTAAACGTAAAATATGTTTTTGACATGGCATCTAATATTCTAAATTTCTATCAATATAAACACGTTAAAGAAAACTTATCAATACCCAATATAGTCAGAAATATCTTTAATTGACTATAAATTATCATCATGAAAGAAGCGAAAGAATAATAGTAATAATGAAAATAAAACCAGATTTTTCCTTATAAATACTCCACAAGAATAACTAAGTTTGCTATTAATCATCATTTCTTTTTTTTTTTTTTTGTAGTTTAAGTTCGACATTACCGTAAGGTAGTGATGACCATGAAATATGGTTACAGATATAAATTTACTCCTTAATATAATTCTACACATATCATTTTAATAATAAAACCATATATGATAACTTGACAAAAAGAAGAAACGTGGACTCAAAACTCTATGTAAACAATAAATAGCTTAAAACTGATTAATCTTAATTTACTTCCAACAAAAAATTCCACTAGTAAGATATACTATATCAATAAATTTAGTGGTACTAAAAGATTAACTAAATCACACATCTATATACCATATAAATTACTACCTGACATAGACTTTCTAAAGTGCACAATTCAAGGTAATATTATTTTATTTTAGTTAAACTAATAACAAGAATGATAACACCACACCCATCACAAAGTCCAACAGAATTTCTCTATATATTTATTACTTGACGTTTTGTTTCCTTTCATGAATAATTATACATACCAAATACACCAATAATCACTTTATCAATCAAAGTTTCATGGATCAGTATGGAAATTCATGAATAACCACTACATGAATTCTAGAAACTAAAAAAAATATAACTAAATAACTTAATCCTATTTGCCTATATAAACTATCTCTATACCTTTGTATATCCACGTATCACCTCAAAAGTGAAAGTAAAGGTTGACAAAACTAACATATTGAAGAGAAATTTAATGACTATAAAAAGGGATTACCTTTTAGTGGTCTAAATCAGTCAAGAGACTTAGTACTTTGCTAGGTACTATAACACAAAAGAGAATAGGTGATTACATAACTATGATGAAGTTTAACTGTATGGTGGCTTTTTGATTGAATAGTACGAAAAGAAAGATGATAAAGTTCCTGAGAGAGACAATGAACAAGGAAAGGAAATAGGTCTTTTAAACTTTATATAAACTCAAACTCTTTGTCGACTTAACAAGAGTCGGTCCAATCAAATCACCCCTTTTTTTTTTTCGTAACCTAACTTAACATAACATATATAAATTTATAACTAACATAAATTTTGGTGCACGTAAAGAGTAAAAAAAAAAAATTTACTAAATATAATACATATATATATATCTATGTACAAACCTATTGGGAAACATGTGACCAAGATTAAAAATTTTAATATATTAAAAATACATAAAATTCCAAGATTGTCACAAAAATGAACAGATATATCAAATTTTTTTTTTTTAAATTACTTACTATTTGGAGCCCAATTATTCATATAGAAATAGTTAACTCAGAAACACATCAAATTATACCAATGAGCTGATCCCGAGCATTTCACTGCAAAAATTACTTAAAGAGTAATAATTTATAACCATAAGAATTAATAGTCAAGTACCTTCAACGATATTCACATATAATTTTAATGCCAAATGCAATGCAATCATGCTATTATTGGCTCTCAATTATGTGAGGAGCTGGATGTTACACCTCTATTCTCTAGAGCCTGTTGAATGATCCGGTATGTAGACACCTACTTAATTTCCAATGAGAGATGAGCGGAACGATTCGAAAGACGTTCTTCCTTTTCCTTGACTGCATGTCTATGACCATGTGTATTTCTCCCTCGGCAGCTATGAACGAACATAGGATTTCTCCCGCGGCAGCTCGATTTTCTCTCACTCTCTCTTTTCTCTCTGTGTTTTGAAAATCACAGTCTTTATGACTGTAGTAGGCATTTGGCTATTGTACAGGGGCTTAAGAGAATTTTTCTTCTAAGTATTAGAGAGGTGTAAACTATATTAGGCTTATTGGGTTCAACTGACTATTCAATTAGTTATGGGCTATATATGAGCCAGATAGGGGACCTTATGGATCTAAGTAGTCTAAGCTTCACTATGCCAATTATCTACTGTCATAATAAATATCTTTTAATATTGGGGCACTCCACTAAAGGCCCAATATTGCACTCTTAGACTAAATATCATATATTTTCTATAAAGCTAATTAACACTCTAATTAACTTAATCCATTAGTATATACTATACCCGCAAATATACTCCTGATGTAATATCGTACTAGTGAGGTGAAATTATTATATTACCCCTCTTGTGTATATTTACCTTTGAGTTGCCATTTTCATCTAATAGATAATAATTGACTATGGTGTTTGTAATTACCTATACAAACATAGTCAAATTCACAAAATAAATACCTGTGCCTAGTTTTCATTATCCAAGTCCTTGAAAAAATTTAAAGTGACATTATATGCATGATGTCCAAATTATAAAAGGTTTAATCCACAAATCTTAAATTCCAAGATACCGGAGTTCGAACCATAGAACGGAGCTAGTCCTTTAGTAACTCAAAAAGGTAAAACTCATGAAAGCAAGTCCGACAATCCCTAGGATTAAGGTACTCTTGCAATAGTGCTAGATTAGTGAAAGATAGAATTTTGAGTTACGACACTTGGTCCAGTTCAATGCACTTATAACTTTCTTATAACGCACTAGTATTTCTATCCGAAGTTAAACACTTCGATAATCGGAGACTTCATCAATCCCATTGAAATAGACAACACTACATTCTTTGGAAAAATAAAGTATTCTATCTTTATTTGTAGAATGTGAACATTTTATTTAGATATAATGAAATAAAGAATTTAATCTCCCTTATGTGAACACTTCACACGAATAATTTTTTATTACTCATTATTAGCTATAGAAATTTTTAGACGTTTGCATAATAGAAAACATAAACATTGCATGTATATAATTGAGACATAATATGGAATTTATTAATAACAAATAGATAACACTTAAATCCAATAAACATTGTTAAAAATTCCTAACAAAGAAATTGTTTTCTAAGGCATATCCCCAAAAATCTCCCACTTGCCCTTCAAAGCAGATGTAATATATTACGTAGTCCCATTCCTTCTAAGTGATTCTCAAATACTTTGATTGTTAAAGATTTGGTAAACAGATCAATAAGGTTCTTCTGCTAAGGCTACGTTACTCACTATAACGTCTCCCTACTAAGGTTAACACATAACAAAAGTTTGACCTTCTAGAGTATATTTTCAGATTGAGCATCCGAATTAATATATCTAACAAAAGTTAGATCTTTTTCCAAAATAGACAAGCATATAGTTCTTATTTCTCTGAAGATACTTAAGGATATGCTTGACTATAATTCTATGTTCAGGTTCTGGATTGGATTTGTAATAACTTACGATCCCAACAGCATAATAAATATTATGCTATTGAACTAACCAAATTCTTATTGATAATTGTCATCTTATATCATTCCCAATAATTAGTATATCATCAATATAAACAAACCGAAAAAATCACTTTGCTGCCCTGAATCTTTTATAGATACAAGATTCATTTATGTATTGATCAAATCGATAAATTTTAGACAATCGCTTAAGTCTATAAATTAGTTCACTAAAGTTTCACAAACTTTATTTTCTTAGCCTTTTTCAACGAATCCTTCTGGTTGTACCTTTTAGATACAGCCGTTAAGATTACTATGCAGGAAAGTTATCTTGACATCCATTTGCTATATCTCCTAAATAAGAGATACAACTATAGAAAAGAATATATCAATAGATTTGATCATAACAACCGAATAGACATTCTTTCTATATATAATCCTTTTGTAACTAACTTGTCTTGAAAGTCTTTACTTTCCTGTCTGTTCCTCTTTTTCTCTTATAGACTAATTTATACCTAAAAAGTTTTACCCCTCCAGGTGAATCTATAAGATCTCAGATTTTATTAGAGTATATAAATTCTAATGTGAATTCTATTGCCTTTTTCAAGTGATCTATATCAACATCATCTATTGCCTCTTTGTACATAAAGTAATCAGATTCTAGGTTATAGGACTCTCCTATTCCCAAATATCTACTAGATTGTCTCACAATCCTTCCACTGCAATAAGCGTCCGATATATGTTGATCTACTAGTGATTTATCCTTCCTAAGTATTTACTCTATTATATCTTTCATAGGTAAGCTGATTACATCATCGGTTAGTTCCTCAAGAAATAACTTACTTTAGGGTTAAATATTTCATACAGTTTTCTTCCAAGTAAGCGACATTTGTTCTAACAAATACTTCCTTCTCTCAGTACTATAGAAGTAACACCTTTCTATTTATTTTGGGTATCCTATAAACAGATATAATTCAGATTGTTATTCCAACTTAATCATTTTTCCTTTAGCATGTATGCTGGACAGCCACAAATATAGATATGACATAAACTAGCTTTATGTCCTTTCCATATTTCAAAATAGTATCTTAGGTATTGACTTAGATGGAACTCTATTAGCAGGCATATCACCGTCTTCGAGACACATTCCAAAATATTTTGTAATAATGAACAATTTAACAATAACTTAATCATAGCAAAAAATTTTCATTGTCTATGAGATACTTCTAAGAATTCTCTATAGAGGTATTCAACACTTCAATCTAATCGATGCATCTTTATGCTTTTCCTAATTACCTTTTGGCTTTCGCTTTTAATTCTTTGAACTTTTCGAAAGAATTCAATTAGCAATAACATTAGGTAAAAATAACAAAATTTTGAATAATCATTCATAATGATATATTCAAAACCTTATTGGGCTTGATTACTCAAGGGCCCGCAGACAACAATATGCAATATTTTTAAACATTCTTGCACTTTTAAGTCTATTCTAACAAAGGACCCTTTAGTTATTTTACCTTTCAAATAAGATTCGCAGATTGGTGAATGTACGGCTTCTAACAAGTTTAGATGTCTATTCTTAACTAATCTTTGAATCGTATTTAGGTTATTATGACTAAAGTACAACTATATCTTATTTTTAGTACTTACAACTATGTCATTTGATGCAATTATTATTCTTTCACATGGAAACTTTGTCATTAAGACAAACTAAATAATATCGTTTCATCAAATATGAAACAAATTTCTCTTAAATACTTGACAGTATTTTTTTAGTCCTAATTTAAATATTTCTTATTTTATGTACAGGCACTATAGTCATTCTAGTATTTACTCTTAGTAAACTTGCCTTCACTGAACCCCTTGGTTTCCTGAGACCCTTTGCAACGGACATACAAACATGGTTAATGATTCATGAATCCTATCTAAGATTCATTAAGTCATCCACTAAAATAAGTTAATGAACAATAAATTGTTATTACTTTCCAATCAAGTATTGTATAGGTATCCCTAACAATTTTCTTTTAATATCCTTTAGTGCTATATAGGAAATATTTTCCTTTTAGCTTAGGATTAGAAAATTCACCTTTAACTACTTTAGCATGATGAAGACATTCATTTGGTATCTTATTGAGATTTAGCATAATATTATAGTGGTTAGAATTTCTTGAATTTCTTGCAGTAATATACTTGACATCATATGTTAACATGTATCAATGAATTATTTAGGAATTCTTTCACTACATATATGTTTTATTTTTTTTTTTCACTAGTCTCATCAGTGAATATAGATAAACATATAAAAGTAAGAATTTAATAACATATCGGCCATAAGCACTAAATCTAGGTTACATTAATCCAGACAACATAGTTTAACTATAAAAGTTATATGTGTGTGAGTACAGTGGGTAAAAGAATTAAGTACATCTCAACTTGAATGAAAATAAATAATCCATATAATAACAAACATTATGTAACAAATATTTCGAATGATTAACATAATATAAAATAAAATATATAGTATGCAAGTGAAGTATCCCTAGGACTATCACTAATATTCATGGTAATTCGACTTTTCATTAATTACAAGCCTCCTATGGGAAGTCATGTAATTAACAAGTCAAACTGAAATAATTTTATTTACAAAATAAGACAAATATCTTATATCCCATATTTCTAACTACCATTTAATTTAGTCATCTACTCTACTAACAAGAACTCCTACGGGAGGATATCAATATTTCGAATTGAGTATGTAACCATTATTTCAGTAATTTAGCTTTCTATATAAGATAGTCTCCTACGGGTGATTAGCCTCATATACTCTACCTAATACCTTATCCTAAGAAATTCATTTCCAATACTATCCAAATGAAAACCCTCATACGGGACCTCAGCAAGATTCTGAGATGAAGCTCATCCTAGTATATAATGAACCAATAGAGACCGTGGGTATCTCATATCTTTTCCTACTCAATATTTTATAATTAGGGATTTAATGATTTTACTCAGTTATTTAACTTACTTAGTAACCTAAAATCAATTATGTAAGCATGTTTATATTTTGTATGTGAGTAGCTCTATTATCCTATATGACATATTACTAAAATCATGTAATTAAATACTCTATCAAGTATTGGAAGAATTTAATAAAATATAAAAATTAATGATTATCAATCATTCACGCATTTATTATTATTTAATAGTTGAACAATCTTTTCACAAAAGATATTATCAAATAATAAATATGAGAGATAATGTTCAAGTTTAAATAATTAAAATTTTCAAAAAATCTATTTTATTTAATTAAAAGATTTAATCCAAATTAAATCTCATGGAAGATTTCAAAATTCAAACTCAACTTTTGAATTTAAATTTTGAATTATAAATTTAATTATCTCATAACTAAAATATCTCTCACTAATTAGATTTTCAAATTTGAAATTATCTCATAATTGTCAAATCATTATTTTAATCTCAATAAAATAAAACTTAAACTTTCGATCTAAATTTAAATTTGATAGTATAAATATTTACTAACTAAAATCTTCTCAAGATTTAAATCAGAAATATAGATAATTTAATCAAATTAATGTTGATTTGAATTTAGCTTTCAAATTTTAGTCTCATATTAATTATCACATAATTAATATTAATTATCTAAAGGATTTAATTACATTTAATCTATTAGAATATTTTTAGATTTAAATTCAATATTTGAATTTCAAAATTTTAAATTAATTATTGAATAATTAATATAAATAATCTTTTAAAAATTTAATCTTATTAAATCTCCTAAATTATCTCAAGATTTAAATTCAACATTTGAATTTCAAATCATAAATTAATTATCAAATAATTAACAAAGAAATATCATCTAATCACATGAATTCTAAATTTAGATTTATCTCATAATATCTAATCATCAATTTTAATCATATTAAAAATAAATAAAAAGTTTAAAATTTAGCCAAATTTAAAATTATTTCATAATTTCTAATCATCCATTTTAATATCATTAAAGTAGACTACCAATTTTAAATTCAAATTCAAATAGATTTGGATAGATAAGGTATTCTTTCTAATTTTAATTTGAAATCTTCATAATATTTTAAATTTAGATTGTAGAAGATTAAACTATTTAAATCTCCTAGAATATCTTTAAATTTGAATTCAAATCAAATTCAAATTCAAACTAATAACTAATTATTATATAAATAGTTGAAGAAATATCTAACCAAATATTTGAATTTTAAAAGTTTAAATATTATCACATAATATCTAACTAATAATATCTTATTTATTTAAATTAATTATCTCATATTTAATTTAAATAATTATTACCTGATAATGATAACTAATAGGATTTGATTTCCTTAAATAGTTGATCTTATCTGTATTTAAATTTTGAAATTAAATTTAATTAAATATGTGATTTAGACTACATTTAAATATTCATTTAAATTTCGTTGAATCAAGTGATCTTATCCTTGATTTGAATTTATTTAAATTGAAGATTTTATCGTTAATTTAAATCTTTCCATAAACTAAGGATTTTATCCTTAATTTAAATCTTTCTATAAACTAAGGGTGTTATCCTTAATTTAAATTCAATATATTTAAATTTCAAAATTAAAGATTATAGGATTTTCAGATAGAATCTTATCCTGTAAGATTAGTTACCAAATTCGAATTTCAACAATCAAATAAGGTAACTAATTCAAATTTCTTAAATTATCTCTAATTTGAAATTCAAATTTGAAAATTTAAAATAGGAAATTATTTGAAATGGAAAATCTGATGGCAACGGCATCTGGATGCTGATCGAAACACTAGAACGAGTCGTCGGGAAGATAATAACCTCAAGGCATCGCGTGGCCATGCACGAGACTGATCTCGTGCGGCCACCATTCAAGGCGGCACTGACGCGAATACAAAAGTGGGGAAAAGCCTGCATGGCCATAGGAGCGGGGCAACACTCGTGCGGCTAGCGCACGAGGTGCCACCCGCGGCCAGCGTGCTAAGCTACTCCCTTGCGGATTAAGGTAGCTATTGTTAGCTATGGAAACTTTTAGTCGTTTGCATAATAGAAAACATAAACATCACATGTATATAATTGGGACATAATATGGAATTTATTCACAATAAATAGATAACACTTAAATCCAATAAATATTGTTAAAAATGTCTAACAAAAAAACTGCTTTCTAGCGCATATTAGAAACAACAATACCTCATATAGAGCCATACCCATACTGGTTTGATGGCTATTGTTATAAGTGAATTCCACTAATGGCAAGTGGTCATCCCAATTTCTGCCAAAATCCAATATACAAGAACGCAACACGTCCTCAAGAGTCTGAATAGTTTTTTTGTATTGGCTATCAATTTCAGGGTGATGAGCTGTACTAAGATTCAATTGTGTACCTAAGACTTTTGTTAAGACTATCCAAAACATAGAAGTAAATCTTAGGTCTTTGTCAGAAACTATTCTCAAAGATACCCCATGCAAGTGTACAATGTTCTCTATATCGAGTTTACTGAGCTTGGAAAGTGAATAGTCCACCCTGATCAGTATAAAGTAGGCAGTTTTCATTAACCGGTCGACTATCACCTATATCGCATCATTTTTCCTCAGAGTCTCAGGTAATTCAGTCACAAAATCCATTGTGATTTTGTCCCACTTCCACTCTAGAATGGGTAAAGGCTGAAGTAATCCTGCTGACCTGTGGTGTTCTGTTTTGACTTGCTGACAAGTCATATATTTAGCCATAAATGATGCTACATCTCGTTTCATGCCTTTTCACCAGTATTGCCTTTTTAAATCATGATGCACTTTGGTACTGCCATGGTGTATTGCAAATCTTGACTTTTGAGCTTTTGTCAAGATAGTTTCTCGAAGATCAGGACCATTAGGTACTGCTATTTTTCCTTTAAAAAGTAGAAATCCTTCTCTATTTATACTCCAATTCTCCACTTGTTCATCGTTCTGAAGTTGGTTCCAGATTGCTCTTCTGGATCTTGCCATTGGCTCTGTTGCACCGTCTTAAGTAATGAAGGTGTAACTACTATATTACTCAAATAGGTAGCATTTTCCTTCTATAAGTACTCCAGGTTGTAGTTGCCTATGACCACTGAATTTTTCCATTTCTCTAATATTAAGGAAGAAAATATACCATGAGATTTGCGGCTCAAGGCACCGGCTACTACATTTGCTTTTCCCAAGTGATACTGAAGATTGAAATCATAGTCCTCTATATACTTAATCCATTTCCTCTATCTCAAATTCAAGTCACGTTGACTAAAAAGATATTTCAAACTCTTGTGATCGGAATAAATTCAAATTTAACACCATATAGATAACATCTCCAAATTTTAAGAGCAAAGACTACAGCTACTAATTACAGGTCATGAGTGAGGTAATTCTTCTCATGCGATTTCAACTAGTGAGAAGCATAAGATACAACTTTGCCATTTTGCATCAAAACACAGCCCAATCCTAAGCCTGATGCGTCTGTGTACACTACATAAGGCTTGTTGTTATTAGGGACAATAAGAATAGGGGTTGTCATCAACTTCTCTTTTAGTTTCAAGAAGGTTGTTTCACATTCGTCATCCCATACAAACTTGACCTCTTTTCTTGTTAACTTTGTCAACGGTAAAGCAATACTCAAGAAATTTTCTACAAAACGACGGTAGTACCCTGCTAAACTAAGGAAACTCTGTACTTTTGTCATATTTTTCAGTCTTTCCCATCCTGGAATAGACTCTATCTCAGAGGGTCGAATGAGACACCGTCTTGAGAAATCACATGCCCTAAAAATCTTACTTCTGTCACCCAGAAATCATATTTTGGCCTTTTGGCATACAGTTGATGATCTCTCAAGGTCTGGAGCGCAATCCTTAAGTGTTCGGCATGTTTCTCTCAAGTCTTAGATTATATTAGAATGTCATTAATGAACACCACTACGAATCGCTCAAGATAGGGCCTGAAAATCTGATGAGTGAGTTTTACTCACGAATTAGATATCATTTAAGAAAGACATTTGGTGGATTCTCGAGGTTTTTAGGGATTTTATTTGTGTTTTTCGATGTTTTGTTTTGTAGGTTAGTTAATTTTGGTGTACTTGGTGAAGATGGCATGATTTATGGCAAGTTGGGAAAAGAAGAGAGCGTCTTGTTACTTGTCTTTGGCACTAGAGTACTTTGGAGGTTCAAAAGGAGTGAAATTTTAAAGAGGAAAAAAAGTTCCAAAGAAACTGGTGGCATGCTATAGGTGCTCCGGCGCTACTCGGGCTATAAAAGAAAAAGTTCCAGCAAGGGCACCACGCTGCAGAAATTCAGCACATGATTTTATTTTGATGCCTTTTGACCTAGTTTTTGTGGTGGCCACCTTCTTGCTTATAAATAGGTCTTTTCTAGACTTATCTGGGGGGTTCTCAAGCCAAAAACAACGTAGAAAATAAGAGAGAAGAAGAGAGTGAAGGATTGAAGGCGGATTGAGCAGTAATTCGGAGACGAAGATCATTGATTCTACTTCAAGTTTATTTCAATCTTCTTTTCTTTTATCTTCCATGTCTAGAATCATGTTTAAAGTTTGTTTTCTCTTTACCATGAACTAATTTAGTTTCCTAGGGCTACGATGTAGTCGGATTATGATGTCTTGAATTATTTCAATCCCAATTCAATTTTATGTTTATTTCCCATTCTATGCTAATAGTATTAATCTATGCTTAATGCTTGTAAGAGTCTGATCAACTTTTGCATGAAATTAGAGGTTTAATCCAAGATTTGAGAAAGAAGGATTGAATTTGTCTTGATTAATATGACATGAGATTATCATAGGATAGAGATGTCTATGAAGCTTGTGCAGTAAAATAAATTTCTTGTGCTTAATAAGTTTCGGTAGATTTATAGTTTACACAGAGATGTTAGAGCTTGTTTACTAGAACATGTCTATTAATTCTTGAGAAAGATTGATAGAAAAATTAGAGAGATTCACTGTTAGCATAAGGAATGAATATAAATTGGTTGGATTGATAGGTTTAGACGGATTACTTTAGGTGAAATTGAAACCCTAGGTTTTTAATCATTGGAAGTTTTCTTGAGTCAGTTATAAGCTTGATTTTATTTATTTAATTTCTTTTGTTTTATTTCTTTTCAATCATCACATTTACGGTTGTTCAAATAAAATTCGGAATTAATATAATTCGGTAATTGGCAATACAAGTCTCTGTGGGATGATACTCTATTTACTGTATATTACTTGTTCGGTTACGTGCACTTGCGTCCAGTAAATTCCACAACAAAATCCTATTCATTAGATCCATAAATATTGCTAGTGCATTTGTTAAATAGAAGGGCATAATTAGGAATTTGAAGTGACCATATCGAGTTCTGAATGTCATTTTCGATATATCCTCTTCTCGGATCTTCAATTGGTGTTACCTAGACCTCAAGTCTAATTTAGAAAAGAATTTAGACCCACCAAGTTAATCAAACAATTCATCAATTTTTGGCAGTGGATACTTGTTCTCTATCGTCAATTGATTAAGTTTTCTATAGTCTACACCAAGTCTAAGGGTACCATCAGTTTTCTTGGCGAAAAGAATTGGAGCATCCCAAGGTGAGGTACTACTCCTAATAAATCCTTTTGATAAAAAGTGATCCACTTGTTGTCTTAATTCGGTTATCTTTGGAAGAGATATTTGATAGTGGGAATAGAAATTGGTTGGGCTCTAAGAACCAAGTCAATACAGAATTCGATCTCCCTGTCAGGGGGTAATCTAGGTAAATCCTCTAGAAAAACATATTGAAAATCACCAATCACTACTATCCATGGATATTGGTCTGTAGTTCCCATCTCACCATCTATAGCAAACAAATTTCTATAACACTCTAGTTTCTTTCTCCCACTAATGCATACTTTCAAGAGAGAACTAAGCCTTGTAGGATTCAAACCAGCTTGATACATGACCGGATATCTATTCTCAGGATGAACAGTAACCCTCTTTCTAAAACAATCGACCATGGCTCAATGTTTGGACAACCAGTCCATACTAAGGATTACATCAAATTGGTCTATTGGTATTACAATCAAATTAGCTAACAGTTCATATCCATCAACTATAATATGACAAGACTTGCATACAGTGGACATACCAAAAACATTTCCCAAAAGAGTATCCAAGTTCAATGGAGGATCTAAAGTCTCAATTTCTAGACCCTATATACCAGCAAACAACACAGATATAAAAGAATGCGAAGTACATGTGTCAAATAATACATGATCCCAAAAGTGAGAAAGTAAGATCATACCATCAATGACTCCATGTCCAGGCTAATGATATCCCTCTATTCCGATGACCGCATAAGCTTGGGCCTTTTCTTTCCCTTTATTTCTTCTTCCTCTGCCTGACTGGTTGTTACTCGACCCAGAGGTATTAATGCTCAGCTAGCCATACCCTCCCTAAGTTTTTGATAGTTGAGGGGTCCGGTGTCCTTGAGGCCGATATTGGTGCTGGTACAGTGGTCAGAATTATTGTTGTTGAAATAGGGAGGTAAAAGCTGAGCATGAATTTTGAAATTGTGTAGGTCTAGGCTACTGACTAGGAAGAGTTGTTGAGGCTGACTGACTCCTAATGGGTCCTTTACTAGAGGATATGGAGTTTTGCATAAGATTAAGGCAGTTCCTCTTGAAATGACAGTGATGGCATGTATAAAATAAGTAGCGCAAACTACCAAAAGAGCCACTATTGGTACTGCAAAACCTCGTGTTTTGGGATCCTTGTCCCTGCCACTGATTTTTGTTCCTTCTATTCATTTTCTTACTACATTCTCCATATGGGGCCTTGTTGTCTCTTGATTGCTCTTCAAGCATTTGAGTCCTTGCTCTCTAGGCCGCAGATACAGCATCTATAAGAGACGTGACTAGAAAAACTACCACCTTACTTTTGATGTTAGGCCTCAAACGTGATCTAAATTGGACTATCTGAAGTTTAGGATCGGTTTCAGTGTAAAAGTATATTGAGAAAGTTAGAGAAACCTCGCCTAGTACTCATCAACTGTCATATTTCCTTGATACAGGGCATTGTATTGATTTCGCATTTCCACCACACGGTCTTTATTATCATAATTCCCTTTGAATAATTCTTCAAATTGTTCCTATGCTCCTCGTGTCTTGGGTTTTTCTAACAGTATTCCACCACTGATTTGTAGCATCTTGGAGCAAGTAAACAATGAAACTCACTTTATACTCCTTGGGCACGCCCAAAGTGTCACAAATGTGATTTGTACTTCCCACAACCATCTCATTGCAGCTGTGGGATCACGCTTTCCGTAGATTTTAGGTGGATTCAGCTTACATTATTCTCAGAAGCTATTAGTTCGCCTCGCTTCAGGTGTTTGTTCGCCAAAACCAGGTAGCCTTTGGAGTACTTATTGAATAATTGCTACCGGGTCTGAAGCGAGTGGCGCTTGAGGTTGTGGTGGTGGTACCACGGGTAGGGTATTCCTCGTTTCCCTTCTAAGAGGCATTTTTCTTAATCTGTATTTGATATATCCAATGTATTAGTATAATGATGCTGATGCATATTTATTTTAAGAAAATAAGTGAATCTAATATAATGGATGACAGATTCCTAGTTTTTGAAAACCATAAGCTTTGACACCAATTTTTTTTGTCACAACCCGAGGTCGGGGTCAATGGCAGAATGGGTATTTCATAAATTTGAAACACCAAAATTTAATTTTAAAAGTTAAATAAATTTCTAAACATTTTACTAGCCTCTAATAAAATTTAAATTAGAATAATCCCACAGTTAACATATCACCCTTTAAATATAGATTTCAACAATAGTAATTAATCGAAATTATGTACCACAAGTTCATCATACATTGCCATAAACATAGTATATACAAACAATAATCAGTTTCTTAGTAAAAGTCCTCACAGCATGATAAACTTCCTACTTATTTTCACACTCATAAGTATCGTAGGAATTTCTAATATAGACAACTAGTAATAAACTTCCAACGTCACTTTTTAAATCTCCTTGTCTAAGTCACACTCGATACCATCTGAATAGGGAAGAAAAAGGGGTGAGCTAACGCCCTATAAAGAAACGATCACAAGTGTTCATAATAAATATTATTTTTACAATTTCCTGTATGGTTAGTTTTCCTCATTCCAAATATTTAATAATACCAATTACAAAACTCCTTCCAAAACACGGTATATTGTAAGTCCAAGGTTAGCCAACTTAATGGGGGGTAAATTGGGTTTTAAAAACTTTTGCAAACTTTTCTTGAAAATCAAGTAAATATAGTAAGTAAAAGCAATAATGAGTAAAAATAGATAAATTCTATGCACAAACTCAAGATAAGTAAGTAAAAGAGATAGGGATAGAGAAATGTAAACACTATTTTTACGAGGTTCAACAAACACGACGGTTTGTCTACGTCTCCAGCTCTTGGTAACTCGCTTCAAGCTACCCACTATCAAATCAAGAGAATGAGTTTGACTGTCCCTTTTACACAACGAGTATTTTCTCCTTAGGCACACTCATACCTTTACAATAGCCTTGAATCTGGCTCTATCACACCTAACACGGATTGTTTTGACTCCAGTACTAATCTCACTTAAACCGGATTGTTTATGAATCCGGTGTCAACCTCACCTCACAATTACAATTTAATTTGTTTGTTGATACACTCAACTAGAATCTCTCTAATAAAAGGATTGATACAAGGTAGGCCCAGAGAGAATAAATGAGAACACAAAATATGATCTAGTTTGGCTCAATTGACTTTTATGAAAAAATGGATTTGAAAGTTTGATTCACAAAGATGATTTGTACAACTTGAAAGTATGTTTAAAGCAGTGTATAAATATTCAAAAGTTGTTTTAAGTGTTAAAAAGGCTTCTATTTATAGACTAGAATAAATACTAGCCGTTTTAGACCGTTTGACAGATAATCTGTCATTTTCAGCAACTTTCGGTCGACCGAAAATACTAGTCGTTGAAAGTGCAGTTGTAATGGTCGAATTTTAAAAAACCGTTAAAAAAGATAGAGGAATCGGTAGACCGATTCTTTCTGCCGGTCTACCGATTCTGTCCGAGAGCAGATTTTCAATTTTATTTCATGGCTTTTTCAAATATTTAAAAAATGTGACTTCATAAATTGATTTATTATATAATATAGGAACTATAGAAATTCATAACTTAATTTAAAAGCCTGTCTAAAAAAAATTTCTTATTTTAATTAGAGATAAATAGGTTTGACAGTTTTGCTTTAAAAATTTCTAATTTTATGAAAAATTTGAGCTATTAAGATCATATTATGTGTAAACAAATATTCAAGTACAAGAACTAAATGTATAACCTTTTGTCTTGATATCTTGATCTTTGTCTTCAAGCTCTTTTCCATAATCCATCTTGAATGTCTTGTGATCTTTTCAATTTAACTTACTACACTCTCAAGTAGATCATTATCTCTTAATCATATTATTTGTTAGCTTCAAAATATAAGAGTAGGATTGATGATACAAATAATGACGTAAAAATCTCCCATTTTTTGATGATAACAAACATTTGATTTAAAAGAAGTAAAGAGCAAGAAAAATAAGTAGAGATAAGTACCTTGAAAGCTCCCCCTCAAAATATGCTTAATTTAAGAGAGTAAAAACCCCCCCTTAAACTTGTAAAAAGTCCATATTTTGAATATGTTGCTCGTGGATACAAATTATGAAAAATTTAGCTCATACCACTTATTAATTAAAAAGCTCATAGATACCAATTGAAATTAAATCACACATCTTCTCCCCCTTTTAATATCATTAAAAAGAAATACAAGAGAGAGTAGCAAAGTAAATATAATATAATAAAGCAAACAAGAAGTTCATACAAGCAACCATAAAGAGTAAACAAAAAGTTCATACAGGAAATAACCAAGATAATCCAAAAGTGTAAAACATAAAGTGCAGAAAACTAGGGAGGAGGGAAACGCCCAAAGAACGACTGCATCAACCGCATCACCTCGTCCTGCTAATCTTGAATAATCTGGAATTGACTTTTTGACATTTGGCAGACAACATTGACATCAGCTGATAGAATCTGGTAATGCTCAAGCTCGGTGTCATAAAGATGCTGTATGTCGAACTGGATGGTGTTGAGGTGTTCCGAAAGACTATTGAAGACTTCAGTGAAGTCAAAAGATTGAGTAGGAGCGCCTTCTTGTGGAGCAGGAGTCTCCTTAGCATGAGTCTCCTAAGGAGTGCCTTCAGCAGCTCTAGCACCACTGCCTCCAGCTTCTCGTTGAGTGCCCGTCTCTTGCTCATGTGTTTTCCTGGTCTTGGCCACCCATTCATTGTTGATAAAAGTAAAGCCCATAAGACTGAAAGTCTTGTTGTTGATCTCAACATCTATGGACCAAGGTTTACGTTCAGCCTCATCAATAGTCGAAATGTTGAAATGTTGGAAGATGCGAGTGAGTAGGAAACCATAGGGAAGAGAGGATCTCCTATTCTTTATAGCATTGATCATCTCATGAAGAATAAAAAAAGGTAAATCCAACTTTCTTCCAACAAGAACAGAATCAACGAAACAAATATCACCAAAGGTGGGTGCATCTCTATGACCAGTTCTAGGGATCATGTTTTGAGACACAAACTAAAAAAGAATCCTAGTCTCAAGAGTGAGATCAGTGACATGAGGCTTGGGTTGGAAACTGTCAGGAGAACAGACACGGACGGCTTGTTGAGGATCAAAATTTTCAATCATAGGCCAAGTGTTGGTAATGGAAAATTTGTAACCACCCATAGGAACATTCACGATATCAGCTAGGAGTTGTTCTGTAACTTCAAAATTAATTCCCTTAAGGAACCATAGATTGCATGTGACCCCTAGAAATATTAGCACAGGCATACAAACTTCTAACCAACCTAGGATACCTGTCTCTCTAATGGAGCCAAATTCAGTCCATCCCATGTTTTCAATGTAATCAGGAAAATTGATATATGATAAATCCCTCAAATTGAAGGTTCTGCCCCAAATAATACTCTTTTTGAAAAAGATTTCTTTATACCTAGTCATAAGAGTAGGGGATTCTAGAAAAGGAGTGTCTAACCTCGCCTTAGTACGTTGTTCTTGTTCCTCAGGACAAATTTTCTTCCCCTTACACTTTGGATTTTCTCTTCTAGGAGCCATAGAATCAAGAGAAGATAATAAAGACTCAAAAATAAGAGAATTTCGGATTCTAGGGTTTGACGGAATGAGAAGACTGATTTAGATGCAAAAAGAGCATGAAAACCAAAGATCAAGAGTAACAAAGCGATAAAAACAACTCTGGTCAGGAGAAAATTGAAAGATTTGGTGAGAAAATTGAGTGAGAATGAGAAAAGATAATATTAGGGTGAGAAAGAGAGAGTTTTTGGTTGAGAGAATGTGAAAAACGAGGAAGAAAAACCGTCAAATGCCTTAAATAAACACGAGTCAGTGCATTTTCGGCAGACCGAAAACCCAGTTTCTGTCTGCCAATTCTTCCAGAGAGTACTGTCCATTCCAGGATATTTTTTCCTAGGCCGAAATCTTTTTCGGTCTTTCAGTTAAAAACAGTTTTAAATGACGAAATTGATTAATCCAGTATTAAAAACATCAATAAAAGGCAATTTAGCAATCATACAAGACAAAACAAACAACAATTAAATACAGAAAAGCATCAATGAAATTCACTATGATCAATCATGCCAAGTTCTCTATGAATCATGTAAAAACGATCCTCACTAAGAGGTTTAGTGAAAATATCAGCTAGTTGTTTTTCCGTACACACAAACTCAAGTACAATATCACTTTTTTGCATATGGTCACGAAAAAAACAATGTCTAATATTAATGTGCTTAGCTTGTGAATGCAAGATTAGATTTTTGGACAAATTTATGGCACTAGTATTATCACATTTAATAGGTACATGATCATAATGCATTCCAAAATCTATAAGAGTTTGTTTCATCTAAAGAATTTGAGCACAACAACTACCAGCAGAGATATATTCGGCTTCAGTAGTAGAAAGAGCAACAAAATTTTGTTTCTAGTAATGTTAAAGTGTATGCCTTTTGAATACCATAATCCTAGGTTCATAATGCTATGCAAATATTTCAATATATGCTTTACTGCACTAAGATGTGATTCCTTAGGATTAGATTGAAATCTAGCACATAGACAAATACTAAACATTATATTCGGTCTACTAGTAGTTAAGTAAAGAAGTGAGCCGATCATATCTCGATATTTAGTAATATCCATTGCTTTACCATTTTCGTCTTTGTCAAGTTTGATTAAAGAGCTCATAGGTGTTCTCATTGACTTAGAGTTCTCTATATCAAACTTATTTAGCATATCCTCGATGTACTTAGATTGATTGATGAAAATGCATTCTTTGCTTTATTTGATTTGAAGTCCGAGGAAGAAATTGAGTTCTTCCATCATGCTTATTTCAAACTCATCATGCATAAACATAGAAAATTCTTCGCAAAGAGAATCATTAGTACCACCAAATATAATATTATCAACATAAATTTGGATTAAAATTATTTCTCCCCTTTTTCTTTTTATAAAAAGAGTAGTATCCGCTTTTCCCATAGTAAAACCATTTGAAATCAAAAATTTACTCAATCTATCATACCAAGCTCTAGGAGCTTGCTTTAAACCATAAAGAGCCTTTTTCAATTTGAAAATATGATCTGGATACTTATGATTTTGAAAACCAGGGGGTTGGGCTACATATACTTCTTCTAAAATGTATCCATTTAGAAATGTACTCTTAACATCCATTTGATATAAAATGAAATCTTTATGATATACAAATACTAAGAGCATCTTAATGGACTCTAATCTTGCTACGGGTGCAAAAGTTTCTTCACAATCGATACCTTCTTCTTGATTGAAACCTTGAACCACTAATCTAGCTTTGTTTCTCGCAATCACCCCATGCTCATCTACTTTCTTTCTAAAGACCCATTTAGTCCTAATAACCGATTGGTTCTTCGGTCTTGGAACTAATTCCCACACATCACTTCTTTCAAATTGATTTAACTCTTCTTGCATAGCTAAAATCCATGATTCATCATTTTCGGCATTTTTAAAATTTTTTGGTTCAATTTGAGAGAAAAAAGCCATATTATTACAAATATTTCTAAGTGATGCTCTAGTCTTGACTCCTTGTAAAGGGTCACCTAGAATTTCTCTTTAGGATGAGCATAATTGAATTTTAAATCTTGAGGAAGGGAGAGTATGTTCCCATTGTCGCTTTCCTTTTCTTTCTTAAGATCTTGTTGCTGTAACTGGGTGCCTTCTTCATTTGCTATCTCATTTGCATTTGGTTCATTTGAACTTGGTTCTAGAACTACAACATCATCATCATCTAATTTTCTCTCCCCATAGAGATCGTTAGACTCATAAAAAATAACATGCATAGATTCATCTACTACCAAGGTTCTTTTATTGAAAACTCTATAAGCTTTACTAGTTGTAGAATATCCAAGAAAAATACTCACATCGGATTTTGAATCAAATTTTCCCAAATTATCTTTAGGATTCAAAAAAAAGCATTTGCAACCAAAAACTTTAAAATAGCTAATGTTGAATTTTCTACCTTTCCAAAGCTCATAAGGTGTCTTGTTCACAATTGGCCTTATCATAACTCTATTTACAATATGACAAGCGGTACTTACCGCTTCGGCCTAAAAATATGTTGGCAAACTATTTTTATTTAGTATACTTCATGCCATTTCTTGTAAGGTTCTATTCTTTCTTGCTACAACTCCATTTTGTTGTGGAGTTCTAAGAGCGGTGATCAAAACTATTTTTGTAGCAAAAGCCTTCCATTTCATCATTTTCAAACTCACCACCATGATCAATTCTAATAGATGTGATGCAATAGCCTTTTTCATTTTGCACTTTCTTACAAAACATAGTAAGTATATTTAAAACATCATTTTTATGAACAATGAATAGATCCCAAGTTAATCTTGAAAAATCATCTACTATCACAAAAGTAATAAATCCATGTGAAGTAGTTGCAAAGGTCTAGAAGTAGTAACGATATTTTTTGATTTAAAAGAGTTTTTTACTTGTTTTTCAAATTGACATACATCACAAACTTTGTCTTTTTTAAAAAGTAAACTAGGTAAACCACTAATAAAGTTTTTCTTTAAAAGCTTAGAAATAGTTCTCATGCTAGCATGTCCAAGTCTTTTATGCCAAAGCCAAGAATCATCCTTTAAAACTGAAAAATATTTATCTTGACTAAAATATTTTTCAATATCAATAGTGTAAACGTTGTCCTTTCTTTCACCTTCAAAAATAATTTCTTTTGAACAAGTATCCTCAATCAAGCATTTGGAAGGCTAAAAAATAACTCGATAATTCTTATCACAAAGTTGACTTATACTAAGCAAATTATGTTTAAGACTATCAACAAGTAAAACATTTTCAATAATAGGAGAAGAGGTAGAACCAATGTTATCTATACCTAAAATCTTGCCTTTAGCATTGTCTCCAAAAGTGACATGTCCTTCATTCCTTTTTGTGAATGATGAGAGCAAGGAGTAGTCACCGGTCATATGTTTGGAGCAACCATTATCCAAGAACTAAAGGTTCTTCTTCTTTTGTACCTTATTTTCTATTGCCATGAAGTACATGGTGGCAATTTTTTCTTGTTCTTCTCCTTCGGATTCTTCTTCTTCATTATCATCCCATGTGGCCTTCATTGCCTTCTTCTTCATTTTTCTTCTCAAAGGACATTCATTCTTCATGTGACCTGGCTTCTTGCATTCAAAGTAAGTAATGAGATCATCCTTCATTTTCTTCTCTCAGAAGTTATTGCCTTTGGTATTCTTCTTGAAATTCTTCTTTTTGAAATTTAGGTACCTCTTGTACCTTTTGGTAAGTAAAGCAATGTCTTCTAGCTCACTATTCACAAATTCTTCTTCTTCCTCAATGTTTTCTTGCATGGTGGCTTTAAGAGCTATTTCTTTCTTTTTCTTCTTGTCTCTTACATCTTCATTTGTTTCCTTCATAAGAATTTCATGGGTCATGAGAGAACCCATAAGTTCTTCAAGAGGAAGTTTACTAAGATTCTTAGTTTCTTGAATGGCCACCACCTTTACTTTCATATGCTCGAGGAAGGCTTCTAAGAATTTTGCTCATCAACTCATCATTTGGAAATGTTTTCCCTAGAGCACCAAGAGAGTTAATAATAGTTATGAATCTAGTAAACATTTGTGAAATAGATTCATCTTTTGCCATTTTGAACAACTCGTGGTTTCTAGTAAAAATATTGATTCTAGTTTCTTTTATAGAGTTAGTTCCTTGATAAGAGACTTCTAACATGTTCCATAGTTCATGAGCATCTCTAGCTTTCTCAAAATTATTGTAAATATTCCTATCTAAATTACACATAAGAATATTTCTAACTCTACCATTTTTGGTGAAGTTGATTTTATCTTTTTCATCATATTCTTCTATGTCTTTTTTAACTTCTCTACCATCAACCACTTTCGTTATTTTCAAAGAACCTTTAGTAATAATATACCATAAGTCAAAATCAATGGACCTAAGATAAGTATCCATATGACTTCTCTGATAGTTAAAATTACTACCATTGAAAAATAGTGGTTTGGATGAAGACAATCCCTCGTATTGAAAAGAAAAATTATTTGGGCTAGCTATCTCAAAAATGGTTAAGTTTTAAAAATTTGAGCACCCAGCTCTGATACCAATTATAAGTCCAAGATTAGCCAACCTAGGAGAGGGGGGTGAATTGGGTTTAAAAACTTTCACAAATTTTTCTTGACAATCAAGTAAATATAGCAAGTAAAAGCAATAACGAGTAAAAATAGATAAATTACATGCACAAGCTCAAGATAAGTAAGTAAAAGAGATAGGAATAGAGAAATACAAACACTATTTTTATGAGATTTAATAAACACGACGGTTTATCTACGACCCCGGCTCTTGGCAATTCGCTTCGAGCTATCTACTATCGGATCAAGAGAATGGGCTTGACCGTCTTTTTTATACAACGAGTGCTTTCTCCTTAGGCATACTCTCACCTTTACAATAGCCTTGAATCCGGCTGTATCACTTCTAACACGGATTGTTTTGATTCCGATGCCAATCTCACCTAAACCGGGTTATTTATGAATCTGGTGTTAACTTCACCTCACAAATACAATTTTATTTGTTGTTGATACAATCAACTAGAATCTCTCTAATAAAAACATTGATACAAGGTAAGCCTAGAGAGAATAAATGAGAACACAAGATATGATGTAGTTTGGCTCAATTGACTTTTGTGAAAAAGTGGATTTGAAAGTTTGATTCACAAAAGATGATTTGAACAACTTGAAAGTATGTTTAAAGCAATGTACGAATATTCAAAAGTTGTTTCAAGTGTTAAAAAGGCTTCTATTTATATACTAGAATGAATACTAGCCGTTTTAGATCGTTTGACAGACAATCTATCATTTTTGGTAGACCGAAGGTTCACTTTCGGTCGACCAAAAATACTAGCCATTGAAAATGAAGTTTCAATAGTCGAATTTTAAAAAGCTGTTAAAAAAGACAGAAGAATCGGTACACCGATTCTTACTGCTGGTCTGCCGATTCTGTCCAAGAGCAAATTTTCAATTTTATTTCAAGCCTTTTTCAAATATTTTCAAAATGTGACTTTATAAATTGATTTATTATGTAATATAGGAACTATAGAAATTCATAAATCAATTTAAATGCTTATTTAAAATAAATTTCTTATTTTAATTGGAGATAAATAAGTTTGATAATTTTGCTTTGAAAAATTCCAATTTTATTAAAAATTTGAGCTATTAAGATTATATTATGTGTAAACAAATATTCAAGTACAAGAACTAAATGTATAACCTTTTGCTAGTCTAGGTCTTGATATCTTGATCTTTGTCTTCAAGCTCTTTTCCATAATCCATCTTGAATGTCTTGTGATCCTTTCAATTTAACTTGCTACACACTGGTAATTGGAGAAAGCACAGTTTAGTCGTTGGAAATAAACGCCCAATACCAAATTAACATTAATAATTACCTTCCATTAACTAACCTAGCAAGTCTAGTTAAACCTAGAATTAACTAGTATAGTGGCAAGAAGGGTCGATCCACAGAGATTGAATTTTAGATTAGTTATTAAGTACCAAAATTATCATAAGCTAATTTTATCTAGGCATCAAAACTAAATGAATTTAAAATAAAATAGATAAAGATAAAGATAAAAAGAATTACGTAAATAAAATATAGAAATTAATATGCACTAATGTACTAATGATATGATTTCTCCTAATTACTACTAAATTCATCAAATTAAGCAATTACTAGCCTAATTCCATTAAATTCACTAATCAAGGGACCTAATCTAACGTCATTCCCTCTCTCGAGTACCGAAGAGATAATATGCCTAAGTGCCCAAGTTGATATCTCTATCTAACCCGGTTCTCTAAGCACTCATCAAGTTTTAGCTCTTAAGAACTTTTTAATTTGATTATCTAGGTATTGATCTCTTCTCGGTCTCACAACAACCTAAACTATGTTTCTCAATTCCGGTTTATGAAATCAAACACTCTCAAGTATCAAAATCACAACCTAAGTTCAACTAATTCATTGGCCACATAAATTAGAGGCACTAAACAAGGAGAAACATAAATGAATTGACAATGGAAAATAAGCCAACAATTAACAAAATAGGCAAAATAAAGTATAAAAAGGGTACATCAAATCCTAAGATAGAGAATCAATCCAAGCATAGTAAACCCATGGCTAATCTCATAAAGAATTTCAATATTCCCAAACAAATTATACAATATGCCCAATATGAAATTCAAATGAGATTAGGGTGAGAAAGAGGAAGAGAAAACTCTTTTCTGGAGGTAGAACTTCAAGCCTTCAATGCTTCAAGCATCTCTCTCAAGCATCCTCTCCAAATTTTAGCTCCAAAACTCTCTCTATCTCTCTAGAAATTTTAGCTCTCAAAGGTTTGCCTCCTCTTCCAACTCTCCACACTTTGAAATGGAGGCTAAAGTGTGTATTTAAAGTTGGTGTTAGATCAAGGGCCAAAAATGGCTCTTAAAGTTGGCAAAAAACGAGTGGACACGTGGGTAAAAAATGGAGAAAATTCGGCTTGTGCGCGTGCAGAAATCGCAGTGGCACTGCGGTGCCTTCGTTCTGGAGCTGAGGCACCGATTTTGGGCACAACGGCGCCTAGCTGCTAGTCCAGTTGAGCTTTTTAGTTCTCTTTGATGTTCCGGGCCTCGTTTCGACTATTAATTGCTTCATAAACTTCTTCTTTTTAGTGCCAAATATACACTAAGCCTCAATTTCTTATTTTCTATAATAAAAACACAAAACAATATTAAAACAACACAAATGCTTGAGAACTTACAATTATTTGAACTTAGAGAATACTTAATTTGTGAGTAAAATACACACTCATCACACACTTAAGTATATCATTAGTTCTTAATTATCTGTTTATTAACTTTAAAATATGAAAGTAGGATTGATGATACAAAGCATGACTTAACATATATACCATACAAGTCCACCACAAATACACTAACTATTGCCTAATTCTGTAATACCTATCCATGACATACGTGAGTTCTATATCATCCACATGATGAATTGAACATCGTGATTCCAACAGCCGCTTGAGACAATATGCAATACAAATGCATGACATGATGCAGATATGTACGTTTTGTGAATTAAGCCCCAATATTGAACCATACAGTAAATTCTTAATCGTTCAAATCAAAAATTTAAGCTAAATACATTTTTCGTAATATTTAAATCACGAAATTTAGTTTAATCAATTTCAACCCAGATCAACAAATTTTAAAGCAAGTAATCAAATCTTTACCTGAAATAAGTGTAATAATCCTCTATTGAAGCTCGTATGAATTTCTGTGAGTTGTTTGGAAGTCTGTTGGATGAATTTAAACCCAAGTTATCTTGCTCTTAGAAAATCACTTTTCCAACGGAGTCTCAAATGAGAAAACAGACTTCACCACTGAGTTTCTAGCATCCAAAATAACTAAGTTAGACATATAATTCGACCAATTTGAATCCCAGGACGAAACGCGGTTCCTGGTACGCAAAATGAGACAATTCACGAGCCTCGTTTCTCAAAATATGTGCCACTTCGAAATATAGCGATATTTGATATCAAAGTTCATCTCTTGAACTCACAGATTCCGAATTTGAGGTCGAAACTTCGTTTCGAGGCTTCGAACCTTAATTAGACCGTAAAATCCGAAAGTTACAATAATACCATTTTTTCGAAAATATTTAGAAACATATCATATTTTCTGAAAACTTATAAAAAATCATACTTTGTAGAAAAGATTTCAGAAAATATTATTATCTCAGAACTATTTAGGAAAATATCACTTGTCCTCTACTTAGTCTCGAGGCCCAATTTTCTGATACACCATACCCTCTGCCCAGTACTTTATCATATTATAAAAGTACCATTTTCAGAAAGTATTTATACAAATACTAATATTCTGAAAATATTTATAAAAATATAATTTCTTGCCAACTTTTATCCATAGGCCTGAAGCCCAAATGGCCCGATATTTATCATAAATAGAACAATACTATTTTTGTCTGAATTGGTTTATGGACATATCAACTTTCTAATTTCTTTTATAAAAATACCGTCTTTTTCCATATTTGGTCCAAAGGCCGCTATTAGCAATCTCAGACATTCGGCCCAATAGTAAGTCAAATTTCAAAAAGACTACTTTTCTAAATCTGACTTACAAAAATACCATATTCTTCTTTCGAAAATTCTTACAACCCATGTTTCAATTCCACACAGCTCAATTACACCATTTATTCCTTAATTTTCTTGATCTTCTCACAAAATTTCACGGCCTATAATATATTTTTCCAAAATAATTACATAAACACTATTTTTTTTGGAAAAAAAAAATACCAAATTCTGAAAAAGTCTTTACCAAAATGAATTGTCACGATCATGGTGCTGGAGAAAGAAGCTGAGGCCTTAGGTCTTTGTCTCCTGCAAGTGACGAGGTTCGAGTTGACCAAAACGACCTGGATTGTGGCGAAATTTGGTAAGTTTGATGTTTGTATTTGCGACTTCCTACGCAGGTCCTCGAGCTCGGATAGCAGTAAAACTTCTGGTGTAGCGTTGAGATGTGGTGGGGAGCAAGTCAAGGTGGCTGCCTGTGAAGAGGAGTGCGATGGCATTCTAAAGGGAGGTGAGCCGAGAGAGATATATGAGAGGGGGGAGGTTTGTCGTGAATGAAGAAGAAAAAGGGAATAAAAAGAAAAGAAAAAGAAGAAATAAAAAAAAAAAAAAAAAATTAAAGTGAGTAGACAGAGTGGACGAATGGATAAGGGAAAAGAGGGCCCCGTTTGTTTTGCTTATTTGAATGTGTGTATTTGAATGGAAATTGTGGAATAGGTTATAATTGGAATGGAAGATATTTGAATGGAAAAAATAGTGGAATGGGTTATAATTAGAATGGGAGTATTGGAATGGACCATTCAAAAACACCTCTTCCCCTCCATTCTCATCCAAGACACAAAAATCCATTCAAATAGTTGATGTGACTGATGAACCATTTGAATGGAAAAACTAAATTGTTGAAACAAACACTCATTCCAAAAGACCATTTGAATGAAAAATTTAGAGTTGTTGAAACAAACACCCATTCAAATGGATTTTTCATTCCAATGGAATGGAACGGGCGAACCAAACGGCCCCAAGGAGAGTGATTTATTTTTTTCCAAAGTGGCAGGTCCCACGACTTAAAAAAAATAATAATAATAAAATTATAGGTAGATTTTTAGAGGCACTACGTACGTACAGAGGTTGACCGACCGTTAGCAGTAGGGGTGTAAATCAGGCCGCCCAAGCCTAACTCAAACCCAAACTTTCGGATTTGGGCGGGCTCAGAGTCGGGCTTTTCGGCCTTAAAAAATTTCGGGCCGAGTCAGGTCAAGTTTAGATTAGTAATAGTCATGCCCAAAGACCAACCCTAAAAACTTCGGACTCTAATATAAGACCGGACTTCGGGTTTTATGTTTGGATAAGTTAACTTTCGGACTTTTAGACCCTAACTTAATATACATATATATATACATACATTAGAATAAAGAAATAGTGAAAGAATTTTTTTTGAGCACAATTACAAAAACAATACTTATAGTTTAATTTTAAAAAATAGGCTTTTTTTAAAAAAAAATTATTATATTTTTTGAGTTTCAGACTTTTTAAATTGGGCATTAGGTTCAGATTTTAAGTTCGGACTTCAAGCCGGGTACATGTGAAAAATACTAGGCCCAAGCCTTAGCCCAAGCCCAAGCCTAAGGATAATTGGGTTCGAACCGAGTTCGGACCATGTCAGGTTCAGGTCAAGTTCGAATCAGGCTTCTTTCAGGCTAACCCATCGGATTTGGGGCTTATACAAATATGACCAAATTT
Source organism: Trema orientale (assembly GCA_002914845.1). Classification (NCBI taxonomy): domain Eukaryota; kingdom Viridiplantae; phylum Streptophyta; class Magnoliopsida; order Rosales; family Cannabaceae; genus Trema; species Trema orientale. The sequence continues at coordinate 649,696 of JXTC01000146.1, forward strand.
TGGGCCTGATTTTAATAAATGTCCCTTTGTCAAATGTTATAGCAAAATGTCTGGTATATATGCATATATACCAAGTGTAAAATTTTATATACCAAGTATAAAAAATTATATACCCAGTGCATTTCAGTACATTAACTAAAATTGGTAGATATGCGTATCTACCAAGTGTAAAAATATATATACCTGGACATTTAGCTATAAAATTTTAAAAGTGGACATCTACTTAATCAAATTTAAAATTTTGGTCATCCACCTAAATTTCTCATCGGGTTTTGGGCTTTCGGGTCCTTTTTACAGCATAGAGGTATAAATATGGGCCGGGTCAAACAGTTTGGCCCACAGCCTGCAAATTTGGCCCGGGATCGCCCCGGCCTGGCACTATTCATAGACCGGACTGGGCCGAGGTAGTGAGCCCGTCGGGCCAGTCCGACCCGGCCCAATTGTCAATTTTTTTATAAGAAAAAATATTTTTTTGTCATTTTATGTAATTAGTATTATTTTAATAAAATAGTACGGGGCCAACCCGGCTCAGTCTATAACCACCGGGCTATAGGGCCAGGCCGGGCCTTCTTTTTAGATTTTCGGGCGGACGCGACCCGAAATTCTCTTTTGACCCGAATGGGCCAAGTCGGACGGCACATATTTACAGCTCTAGTTGGCAGCATCACGTGGGAGCTCACAAATTCACCAACACAGCGAGCACTAGAATATTATTTATAATTTTTTAGAATGTCAGAAATTGGGTTTAGTTATGCATAAAAACATACTAATTTTTTCGTGTTTGATTAGAAATACCTTAGATGGCTGCAATTTAATTTATCAATAATATTTTCAAATCACATCATTAATAATCAATTATGAAAGAGTTTCGAAATATAACTTTTGTTATGCATAGATAGTGGCCAAATACAACTATCCAAAAATACAATATGGTAGCCCCGAAAAAAAATAAAAATAAAAATAAGCAAATTGGAAGAACTCATTCTCTGCAGCATCAGAGAAACAAACTTGTTTGGGATAATTTTTACTTCCTGAAGTAAAAGCTCTACAAGACCTTCCTATAAAAGCTAGTGGGTCCATGCTTCATTAAAAAGATCTTCTAATTAAAAAAAGATCTTCTGACAATTCATTCAAACACCCTCAAAAATAACTTTTGGGCTCCAAAAGATCTTTAGAAACTATGCCAAACAGGCTCAAAACGTACTTTGCTCCTCAGGAAAAAAGTTCCTCATCCTCGGCTACAACCGTTCTAGCACTAGCATGGAGATGGCACCACCATTATTCTTTTTCTAATATCCCAGAAAACTGAGTAAAAGAAATAAAAGAAAATCTACCCACAACTAAAAGAATTAACATTGTTCATACATAAATCTCTCCAAAACATCAACAAATCTCAGTTTCTCTCCTTTTTTTTTTTTTTTTTTTTTTTTTTTTTTTTTTTTTTTTTTTTCAGTAACCAAGCAATGTAACCAAGCAATGACAAATTAATCAGGGTCACCCCAACGGTTCGAGAATTTCCAAATAGATTAAATCCCCAATTATCAGAAAACATTTGAATACCTAAGAAAAAGGATTAAATAAAAAATTCATGAAAATTAAACCAAATCATGGGGAAAAAAAATTATGCGTTTAATACAAAAATCAAACACAATCAAAAAGGAAAAGAAAATAGAAAAAACGAGATGAAGCCAACGACAAGAAATGGCCGCGAGCGAATACAGGAGGCGAGAGGTGGCTATAGGCGGAGACGACGAGAGGGGAGATGAGAACAGTGACGTTCACCAGTTTGAGGTTGAAGGCAAAGACCGTATTTCGGGGAGGTCTCGTGGAGTTCAGATGCTGGGTGATATGAAATCCACCCCTCTGAGTGGGTTTCATTTAAGCCCCTCGAATGGGAAAGTGAACCACACTTGATTTACTTTCCTGGGTACAAAAAATGTCAAAACTTGTAACAAACACAGGAATTATTCAGATTCCCATTCCCATCCTCATGAGAGCTTTTATTTATCAATGAAAAAAAAAAAGATTTAATTACTCTCTCTAAACTGTTGAAACTCTTAAACTTTGGTTGCTTCAACTTCTGAATTTCTCGTTTTGGTCTTTTTAACTTCAAAATTATTCTCCTTTAGACGCTTTACCCTTAAATTTAAGAGAAATTTAAAAGAGTGTCCAAGGACTCACGGAGAACAACATTAAAAATTTCAGGACCAAATGAGAAATTTTTAGAATTTAAGGACCAAACCGAGCTTGTTGTCAATCTAGTTTGGAAATTAAAAAAAAACCAAAAAAACAAAAAAAACAAAAACCAACAGGTAAATAATACCGAAATCTATAAAGAACTCATGCATAAATTGGAGAGTTCCCTACAAATGGGCGGTGTAGTGAAATTAAACAAGCTTACATCAATGACCACTACCGTGTCTGTTATTGGTGGGCTTGAGTTCTGTTTTACCTTTACTCTCAAGCCCAAATACTGCCAGCGTCTCAAATTTTAGCCGAAAAATAAAATCCCCATGTAAACACCAATGGTCCATCTTTTCCGCAATTCAAACTACGCTTCATCAAGATTGGACAGGCTCCACCATTTGTAATTTAAACTCGCTATCGGCTAATGTATCACCAGAAATGCCGCAAAGATGCCTACAGAAAGAAGCACATAACATAGCCAGAAGTTGAAATACTTTATGGTCACGCCCATTACTGAATGCAGGAGGTCAAAAAAGAATAGAACCTACAAATGTCAATGAGAAGTACAGACTCAACTAGCGATAGGAGTAGGATGAACCAGCAGGGTAGCGAGACGAAGCTGCAGCTTCATGCCTTGTCTGATACGTGTGGCTGTAACCTGATAGAGAATCTGAAGGATATGTTGTTGCATATAACCTATCCAAGCGCTCAAGTTCTCTCCTTCGCAAAGGATCAGCACCATCAACCATATGACTCTCTCTCCTTCCACCAACCACATAAGTTCCCGAACGGATATCCTCTCTTCTATGAGGTGGAAGATAAGGGTCCACAGATGAACCACTGAAATAGTAAGAATAATATGGATCCTCTGCATAAGGGTCCAAACCAGTAGCAGGAACCGGTGGTGGCAACTCACGTCTAGCACCATGGCTATAAGCTGGATACTCTCTCTCACTCAAGTACAGGGGTTCAGCATGAGCTGTTTCTCTATCTGCAGGGACAGAATCCCTCAAAATAAGATTTGGGTGTCCTAGAAGATGCTCTCTTTCATAATCTCTCCGGTAAGTTTCCAATGTAGGATCAGAGGTGTGAGAAGGGGGAGTTAAGTTCCTTCTCTCTCCCCGGAGACCATAAATGCGATATTCCTTTTCAGTAAGGTACAAATTTCGAGGACTTCCTTCCCTCCGCACTTGCCGGTGCCCACGATTCTGATCCCTTTCATTAGGGAGCCGGCGACGAGACCTAGAATCATCATTGGCACGTGAATCTCTAACCTGTTTTTCACGGTGTGAGCGTGATTCTCTTTTTCTTGCAGAGAGTGAACCCGATTCTTTATTTCTTGCAGAGAGTGAACCCGATTCTCTTTTTCTTGCAGAGAATGAACCCGATTCTCTTTCTCGCTCTCGGACTGCCTTATCCCGAGTAGCTGCCGCAGGTGGAGAGCGGATGGCCACAGAAGAGTGAACTTCAGCTGGTCGGTAAAGTGCCATGAGCTTCCTAACCTGATGAAAAATAAAATAAAATATAAAAAAAACGTCATTGGTGCTAAATAATGGAATGAAGAACCCCTTCATAAACAGAAAAGAGGCAAAAAAAAAAAAAAGATATACTCACTTGTGGACGGGTAAGTTCTGTTTTGAACTTGTTCCTTTCGTTGTAATTTTCCTTGATAGCCTTCTTGAAAACACTCTCGGGTAGTGGAAGGCAATCCCTATGTACATTGAACCGCACCTGGAATCTGAAATCCATCAGCACAAATGTGCAAATAATTGAAAAACAAAAACAACTACCAAGTGGAAAAAAGTAAATATGACCTGAGCAGGGAATTTGCCCCCAAAAGCTTTTGGCTCAAGGCTTATGCCACCAGAAGATGATGCCTTATAAATCCCATATAAAAGTTTAAGATCAAAATCATATAGGAAGAGCTTCAGCCCAGGTCTGATACGCAATACATTGTCTTTTTTGCCCATTGAAACACCCATGACACGGTAATGGAAACAATCTGGTTTTGTTTTTCCACTGCACATGAAGATCAGACCATCAATTTTTTCCTTTTTCTTCCCACTCCGAGGGCTCTTACCATCAACTTTTTCTATTTTCTTCTCAGTCTCAGGGCTCTTATTTGTTTCTGCAAGCTTTTCTTTGTTCTTTTGATTCTTTGAATTCCCGTCTGACCAACGACGCTTCTCGCCTTTCTTAAGTTTTTGATGGCTCTTATCTGATTCACTGACCTTTTCCTTGTTCTTTTCAGCTTGATTGATCTTCTCAGCATGCTCTTCATTGGCAATAATATCTGGTTTGTTTACTTTTCCAGATATCTGCTCCTTAGTTTTGTCTTCCTCATTGTTACCACTTTCTTTTTTACCCTGCAATACTATGTTATTCTTCTTCTTCTTTATCTTACCCTGAGGCTGAGAGGCACCTTTATTTTTAATAGCTTTCTGCCCATTAACAGCAAGAGACTTCTTCCTGATCTTAGATTTAGCCTTCAAAGATTTTGGGGTTTTCTTTTCAGATGACTCCAGTATATCTGACACCTTAGAAGGAATCTCGGCAGGCTCGGCAGTTGTATCTTTAGTTTTGCTAAGAACTTCAGCAGGAGTCTCAGCTGGTGTATCAGTTGGTTTACTGGATGCTTCTGTAACATTGTTGGTTGGCTCACTGAGCACTGCTTCTGCAGAAGTCTCTGTTTGTTTACAGAATGCTTCAGCCGGACTCCCTACAGGTTTGTCGGGCGCTTCCATGGGAGATTCTGTTTTCTTCTCATCCTTTTCTACGTTGTTATTTTCTTGTTCCATGGTCTAGCAAAACAAAAAACACATCCCAGCAAAAATTTATGTAACTAGTGTCTGGTTTTTTTATTCTTCCATGCCTGTTTAAGTGGGCGCATTTTCCCAAGCATCAAGAGATAGAAACAAATAACTCTGCTTGGGTGTGTTCAGATATTCATGCTCGACTTGGATGACACACGGGAACACAGAAAAGAATTGAACCGAAACGAACGGAAAGGAAACATAGAAAAGTTTTTCCTTTTAAATTGCTAACTATTCGGGTCAACTAATGCCTAACCCAAATTTCGTAAAGTTATCAAATTACCAACATTGACAACTCAATCATTCAAGAAACCTGGTAAAAATCAACTCGGCCAGATTCGTGGGAATAGATAATTTTTTTCCCCGCATTGGTATTTAATCCTTAAAAAGTTTGCATATTCATTAATTCGAATAACAATAATTAAAGTAGTAAGATGAGCACAGAACATAAACTAACATCAACTCTCCCCAAGCATATACCACTCATCTCCCAATTTCTACAGAGTTAAAAATAAAAAAGTAAAAACTAACACCAATTCTCACCTAGAAAGAATACCCCCTTGCCAGTGTTTTCTACATAACCGATACCATAAAACTAGATAGAATACCCACTTGCTAGTGTTTTCTATATAATCGAAACCATAAATGATTCTCAAAGAAATCTCCAAAACACGGGATAAATCAACATATTGTGTAAGGTCATTATGAAGTTACTATTGAACTAATGAAAAACGCCATACCTGACCGATGAAATCGTTGGCAGGTGATTCTGTAAAAGGACCACAAGCGAGAACGAAAATTAGGCTAATTTTATTTATGGCCTAAAACGCCTAAAACCAACCAAGTACTTGGGCGGAATCGGAAAATTATCGCTGCAAAAACGCCGCCATCCACAAAGGTTCAACTTTGGTTTTGGAATTGGGGATTTTGGACATGGAAACTTCAATTTCACAATTTCAGAACTTTTTTTTCCCCTCTCCTCAGAAAATTGAAGACGTATTTATAAAAAGACAAATAAAAATAAAAAATTGAGAGAGAGAACAGAACAGCATTGACGGATCTAGAAAGAGAGAGATTATGGGTCAACGACAATGCTGGGATTAGGGTTTCTGAGAAAGAAGATAAAAGATTACCTTAGAAGATTACAGAGAAAGAGTCCCAAAGAGAGAGAGAGACACACAATAACAAAATTAAGCAAGACAAAAGAAGAAGAAGAAGAAAAATAAAAGTGAGTAGGGTACGATTTAAACATACGGACGTATACGATCTTTAACAGGGTGTCTTTTAAACCCCAAATATGGTCCAATGAAATTTTTTTTCCCCCCTAAAAAGAAAAAATACTGTATTTATTTTAGTTAAAAGGGAAAAGAGACGCAAAGATTGGTTTCTACTTTCTCTTTCGTTTTTCTTCTCTTTCGTTTTTCTTTCTTTTTTTTTTTAATTTTTTTAAAAAAACTCTTTTTGTTTTTTAGTGTTATCTGCTAAAGAAAATTACATATAGATTTTTTTGCAAATTAAACTGTTTCTTTTGAATTGTGCAAAATTATACCGTTGTATTTCAAATATCTGTAAAATTATACCTTTCGCATATAAATTGACCAATAAATTCTAAATTGAGAGTATCTTATTTCTGTTGACTAATACAATAAATTTATTGAAAATAACTTAAAATAGTGAATACAAATCACATAATTTACAAAGAGATTTGAATTATGAATATATAATTTTGCACAAATCAAAAGACATTATTAAATCACAAAAAAGTTAGATTTTAGGATTTTTTTTTTTCAAAGTTATCACTTTTCTTTATTCAATATAAATAAAACATATATATATATATTTGTTTTGAGTTGTCCACCCACATGTACCACGATTTTATTTTTATTTATTTTTCAATTTTGGAATTAATAAGGATTAAATAAAAATAGAGGAACATGTAGTTATCAAAACTTGATAGATAAAATTCATGACACATTTCCGTTTCACTTTTGCTATGTCAGACTTGGAACTTAGACATCTAAGAATAAATGTTTGTTAGTTTTGTTGGGAGTGACTTGGAACTAAAACCTTTATTTAAGTGTAAGATCACTTCGACAAAAACTATACAAAAATAAAACTATATGTAAACAAATACTTAAAAGAATTTGAAAAAATTGAACATTTACTGTGCAGTTTGGGAAAAATCCTAAACATCACCACACCCCATGGTAGCAACAAGGTGATTTTTAGCGATTAAGCCGGAATTTTGAACCCTCCTAATTAAAGGATGGGTCCTTTTCTTTTTCTCTAGAAATTTTAGATAAAATTGCCTCATTATGTTTTTTCGGTACAGCAATTTTCTTCCTTTCCATGCCGGTTACACTGTTAAAAGAAAATACCTCTTGATTGCTATCATTGTGGGTTGCTATTCAAACAAAAAGTAAACGTGTACTTATATTTCCACAAAGAAAGAAACTGCTTTACCTCATTCGTTTCGGTGATGTATTACCATCTTTATACTTAATACGGACATGACCAACCCCTAATATCCATTGCCATATATGCCGAAAACTTTAGCAGTGTATTAAATAATCAAATCTGCCTAGCAGATTTTTTTACTGCTTGAACCTTATTTAGCCAAATTATCTCACACCTTCAACTGTCAACACTTTCACATCCAGTTGATTATTACCATATGGTAATGAATATCACATTTGTAAACACAAGGTTCAAGACATCATTTACTTTCAAAAGAAGAGCAACTGAATCAGTCAAGATAAATCTTAACATCAATTCCATTATCGATGAGAGATTGCACGACAGCCCTTATCTTCCCTTCAAACTTGTCCCTGTCCCTTGGAGTATAAGAGGCAGTGTAGACATCAGCTTCTCTTGCCCTCTCAGCCAAAATATGGCCAATGGCCAAACAAGCAGGTATGTCTGACCTGGACTTGAGCACAGCTTTTATGTCCTTAGAGTTGGTGCCTGCAACTGCAACCTGCTTGCTTGTCACCCTGTGAGTAAGTGAAGCTGTTACAAACCGCTTTGAGATTAACACATCAAGTGTAAATGGTTCCATGTAGGCTTCTGTGCGTTGTTTGAATGAGACATGCTTCTGTGGATTCTTTGACTTCTTCTCTTTCTTGTAAGTGTATGGCCGGCTATTGTTGTCGTCAAGAAAATCCTCTACCCCAAAAAAACTTCTTGGCGCTGAATGAACCTTCAATATTGCACAATAAGAAAGAACTTTTTTCGATAAGTAAATCCCAGATAGGAAGAAACTTCTACTACATTTCAAGTGAATACTTTTAGGACTCAGTAGTGCACGACTCTAATTCTCAACAATGGATTTTTAACTCGCCTAAATGGAGGGGCAGGGAGGCAAGGATACAGGGAATACGCTCACCATAGTACAAAACATGAAGATGACATCAAATCAAAGTCATTACAGCATATTTTGAAAAAAAAGAGGACAGAAAGGAACAATGAAAAAATGACTCACACTGTAGAATTACGTGCAAATCTTGATGGCTCCATAAAAACCTAAAAACGTTTATAAGAAATATAACTAAGCACACTTATGGTAAGCTAAGCGGAGTATACAAAGGTGAGTCTGTTAGAATTCTATATGGGATTGCAAAACCAAACACAAACCTTAGAACATTCATGCTAAAACTGATGGGTAGGGATTCATTGAGTATACCTGAGTCCATGATTCAATACCGTAGTCTGGACGATGAACAGAAGGCGGAAGCGATAGTGATTGACTGTATATGCTAGAGGGTTTGATCTTCTGTAGCCTTAAAGCCTAATGACACTCAGATGGAATTCTCTGTAATTGATGGTGGGTTACAGAGAATTGAGCGTACGTGTTCTTTTGGCTACAGGGACCATAACCCTAATATGTTCTTTATATAGTCCCCTGTTGGGTATCCATCAAACCCTAACTGGGTGACTAACAGGGTATCCACATTGGTATCCATACCCAGTTGGATATCCTGACCCAGCCTAATTAAATCACTTATTGGGTCTGTTTAAGAATAATATGGCCCAATACAATTGTCCAAAATATATGTGGCCCACTATAGGAAATACAATTTCCTAACAGAGTCGCCTGGTGCAAAGGAAAAGGGGTTTTCCCAAGTCTGCTAAACGGATAATAAAAACCTCAACCCAACAAATCCTTCTTACTTTTTACTTCTTAAATATCTATCTCGGGTGTTCCTATGTTCAGATAAAATTGACCCTTACTCGCAAATGTACAATGATAATATCATTGAAAATATGTCATGCCCACATCACTATTTGGTAGCTTTCAACAAATAATACAGATACATATTAAAAATGAAAGTAAGCGTTCACCAACAATGGATTCCAAATCCAAATCAAGTAAAAACAAGACGTTCACATGACAATCTCTACTTCCAGTTACCTAGTCCAGTACGAAAATACCAGGTTAATCAACATAATTAAAAAAAAAAAAAAAAAAAAAGATAAAATTCAGAACAGAGCGAAAAATCAAGCAGTCTAGTACCGAAAAACATAAGAGAAAGAAAAACGCTTCGAAGTGCACCTGTCCATTGTGGAAACCAATTGCGGGCACGTACAAGCAGTTTCTAAGTTTCTCTCTTCCTGGCCCACAAACCCCTTTGTTCCAGACCTTTTCGAGGAGCTGCTTCAACATGCTTTTCACACAACTAGTGACCCTCTTAAGGAGAAAGAACTTTAAACTCCCTTATATCTTTAATCTGCAAGTGGAAACAATGTTTCGTTCATTGAGTCATTATGTCGAACAGGCGGAAGACAATGCAAGAACGACTATATTCAAATTAAAAAAAAAAAAAAAGAACTCACAGAAATGAGCATTTTATCGAAAAATAAAAAGGCAAAAAAGAAAAGGCAAATTCTGAGAACGGGAGTACAAAAAAGAAGAAAATGAACAAAAGGGAATAAAGGAACAAGTAACGTTACCAAATTTCAGAGCAAAAACAAGAAAATGAACAAAAGGGAATAAAGGAACAAGTAACGTTACCAAATTTCAGCCAGAAAAAGGGCTCGAAATAGTGTCGACTGTCGAGTAGAGAGAGAGACCCGGTGATGGGAAGGGGAGAGAGAGAGGCTTTTCTTGTCTTTGGTGAGAGAAAACGTAGGCTTTAAAAACGAAGACAAGCTTTACACCCCTTAAAAACTAAAAAGGAAATCTGGGGCATTCCGAGAATCGAACTCGGGACCTCTCGCACCCAAAGCGAGAATCATACCACTAGACCAAATGCCCATTTTGTTGATAAATACATTTAAATATATTACTACGATTTTTGGTTTTTTCTTTTTTTTTTTTTTTGATATTAAAACTATTATTATTGTTAGGCGATGGCTATAGAGGTGTCCCTACGTAGGGTCATGTCTTAATTATCGTTGGATGAGAATCTGTGGGGAATAACGGGAATCTATGGATAATCTATTTATATACAGATTCCCATCCAACGGTAAATAGACAGGGTCCTACGTAGGGGCGTCCCTACTGTAGATGCGCCTTTGTTGTTATTATTTATTATTTTGACGATAAAGAGTTAAAGCTGCTTTCTCAAGCCTTTTTCAGCTGACTAGCAATTAATTACTACCAGAAAACGCCTTTTAAAATTTTACCAAAACGATTTTATCAAACAAAAAATAAAAAATTACGACAAAATTAGATTATTTAAGGTTTCTGTTTTGTTTTGTTTTTTTTCCTTGTCAATATAAATATAAATGGATGTGAGATCAATTATTCAAGAACTCAGAAGAAGACATCGTTTTCAGCTAGTAATTCTTTTCCAACCGCCACAATAGGCTTCCTAGTTCCTACAAGGTCATAACATTTTTTAGGGGACAGTTTGGCTGTGATGTAACTTGTATATTGTTAAACAATATATAAGTATTTAGTAAACTATAAATTATATATGATGTAAAATATTAATTTAGATAATTTATATTATGTTAACAGAATCAATTTTAAAAAGCAACATTTAACAGACTAAAAACTGTAACTTACCAAATAATTCCTCTCATTTTTTTCGCTTTTCAAAACCAAAAGCAGAATATATAAACAAACCACTTTTCAAAACTAAAAGCAGAATCTATATGCAGTCCTAAACGGGCCCGTCAAGTATAGAAGAAATCATCAAACGAAAAGGGAAATCCTTTAGCTTACTGCCCAATCCACTTGATAGATCGCATACATTCACCGTGATAAGTTCTAAAAGAAAAATTAGGGAAGAAAAAGGACAGGCTACAACGCAAAACAAAGCTTATGATACCCAAAAAAAAATAAAAAATAAAACAAAATCAGCAAGGCCACAACTTCTAAGCATGAAACTAGAATCGATTCTAGATAGAAACTAAGAAAGCCACTGGTCATGGTGATGGCGTTCACTGATTCAACAAAACGAGAAAACCCGAAACAATACATAGCAACTTTCCAGGTAAAACCTCTTCGATATGTTCACTCAAGCTTTCTGGAAAAAGCTACAGGTTACACCAAACACAACCAATGAGTACGAAACTCTGCTTTAACCAAGAGTTGAGAACAAAATGTACAACAAGAAGCTAATTCCAACTTCAATCTAGATAAATTATACTAGCAGGGATAGATAACAGGTCAAGCTCCCAACAGCCTGCAAGACGACTATCACTATCTCCTGTATGCTGAAAGGCAGGAATCTGATGTGAGAACCTAGCTATTTCGGCCCGAGGTATGTCAAGCAAACCAGTTTTTGATCTCTGGATCCTTGGAGCCTTGAACATTGATTTAAAGCCACTAACACGAAAGAGGATAACAACTCGTATTGTCTGGTCATTATCTTCCATCACTTCCACTACGTCATACTCACCCTTATCCAGCCTAGGATGAGTCAAGTCATTGTTCTGGTTCTTGTAAAGCGCCCATATTTCACCTTTCTGAGGGTAAATTTCATATCTGCTCATACCAACGGGCTTGGCGTTTAAACAATGGGAAAATGAAGAAAGTGGAAAAACCCTGGTTTTTTCAGTTTTAATTTTAAAGGTCCCACAACAGACTGGCTGGATAGTTCCTTTTGGTTGCGAGCATGGATCAAGCAAAGCGAAGTGCACCCCGAATTCAGGGGTAGACTCAATCTTCTTAACTTGAGCATAAGTCCTAGGGAACACATTCCCTTCAGTACGGAGTGCCCATATCTGACCAAGCTTAATCTTTTCCTTGGACTTTTGCTGAGTAAAGTCGAAGCATTCTGAACAATGGTCTTTCACACTCTTGCGATTACAACCAGTGTTTAATTTAATGCCAGAGGGGCTGCCAGAGTTGTCAACTTTTTCAGAATGTGAATGCTGGTCAGATATGACTTCATTTGAGAACTGACTTCCATTCACTTCGCCTTTTTTCTTGCTTATGTCCCTGGGTGATCTTCTAAGTTTAAAGGCTTCCGCATCATGATTGCTTCCCTGTTTCTTTGGTGTATTGATCTTCTCATCAGCCTGAGACACAGTGACACTTCCGTTGGACGTACCAAGATCTCCTTGGTTTACATCATTCTTACCTCTGTCAACAGCAGTGCTTTGGCTCCCACTTATTTGACCATTACTATGTGACTTTCTTGGAGATTTTCTAGGTAATGAAGTTTCTCTTTTGGAATTTTTGCTCTCATGCTTCCCAGATGCAGGGATACACTTCTGATCGGCTACATTTTCAGCTTTGATGTTTTCATCATCCATTTTCACAACGTCATCACCGCCAAACTTAAAGAAACTGGAGGGTAAAGAGACAGGATCAAATTCATAAGAACCTTTCGGAACACCCTCTCTTTCCTCACCTGTCATTCTAAAAGAGGGAATTCGATGAGAAAATCTGTACAGTTCATTAGGTGGAATTAAAAACGACACAACTCCATGTTGCTCTGTTTGCTGAAATAGGCCGACAAACCCTTTCACTCTCCCCAAATAAGATACAGCGACACCAGCATCGTCAACAAAATCTGACAGGATTTCCACATATTCAAATTTGAATGGTAAATGCTTTTCGGGATCAGAACTCCAATTAATATCCCAATTCTGAAAGAGAGCCCAAGTTTCTCCTTTTCTAGGATATACGAAAAAGGCACTTCGAGCACCTTTTATGCAGTGGAGCTGATGTGAAAACATTTGACAATCTTCCATTTCTTGAGTATCCCCAAGTGTGTACTTACCACAGGCAACTGGCAACTCCTTGTTACACCAATCAATTTCCCCTTGGTCATCCGGATTGGGCTCCAGCCAAGTGATCTTCAGCTTAAATCCAGGGGAGAACACTTTCTTGATACGGGCATAGAATCTAGGCATGCCATCTACTGGATCATAAACAGCCCATGTCTGATTAACAGCAAAAAAGTTTTCTGCCTTATCCTTGTCAAAATCACTGAAATCAGGATCAGGGTATGAAAAGTTCTCTGGATCAGATGCTTCATTTGAATTCAATTCAGAACTATCAGCGGGTTTGGACTTTTGGTTGTGGTGATCTGACGTCTCTTCTTCCCTTTCCTTAACCCCACATTCAAGAGTTTTGCCCCTTTTGCTTGGAAACCTGTCCTCATTTGGGATGCCAGCAAACTGCTTGGACTCTTTCTTATGTCCATCTATGGAGGCAGCAGAACCATGTGACCCATCACCTTCAGCTATGCCACCATTTACAGAAGCCTTTTCAAAGTCCTCTTCACTAGCACTCGGTGATTTGCGCACCCTCGACTTTTTTGGCGGACTCACAAAATCATCATCATCACTAACGTTTTCCTTGTAGGAAATATTCTGCTTCTGTCTTGAAGATCTCCTAGGGCAATGGCCTTCATTTAATTTCGAGGAATCAACAACATCATCTTCAATAACATCTTCAGCTTCACTATCAGTGTCAAAACTTTCACTGGATTCCTCAACAAACTTCCTTCCTCTCTTTCTATTCATATTTTCAGAAGATCCTGCTTTCTTGGACTTCGTAGAAGCAGACTTAGGCACTGCAACCTCTTCCTTAGTCTCTCGTGCATCCTTATTTTTCTCTTCCATTTTGGACTCCCCGCTAGGCTTAGCAGCAGGTCCTGCCGTTGGCATTTTTTGTGGGCCCGGAAATGTATTTGAGGATCTTTTGCCAGACAAGTTTCCATTATTGTATTGTGAGGGAACTTTTGGAGGACCCTGATTTGGGAATTGACCCCGAAAAGATCCCGGTGGAGGACCTTGCATTCCCATATCATGGGCAACATAATTTTTGTGGCAATTTTGACAAAGTAACATTTTATTCACAAAATCTTTGTAGAATTGGTACCTTAAATTGCAAAAGGGGCAGCACGTCCAAAAGGTGTTTGCCTGTGCGTGAGAATATGGATGCTGGGCAGTATTATACTGTGGACGAGGAAAATTCTGGAGATTATTTGTAGCAACATACTGTTGCTGGGCATATGAATTCCCGTTTGATTGATGGATTGATGGCTTTGGTACAGGGGTTCTCATTGCAACTCGATACCTCACGTCAAAATTGGAACGCTTTGCTTGATCTGAGAGCACCATGTTTGCCTCACCAATCAGCTTAAAAGCAGCCTCAGCACCAGCAAACTTGTTCTTGTCAGGATGAAGTAATAGCGCAAGCTTTCTGTACTGTTTCTTAATGGTCGTCCCATCAGCTGTTTGTTCAGTCTGTAGAATTCTATACCAGTCCTTTTCAGTACCTACTTTCACCTGGGCTGAACAGTGAACTTCACAGACTGCCAACAACTGAGAAATATTCTCAAGATCAGGAAATAGTCTCTGAGCCTTCTGTGCAGTCTTCTGTGCGCCTGAAAAATCATTGCCTAGCATTTTTTTCTCAGCAAGTTGCATTGCCCTGATTGCCTCCTCTTTGTTGCACTCCATAGCTGATTTAGATTCTAAAATGCCTAGCTTCACCACAACAGGGTATAGACACCAAAAACAGAAAGAATAATCTATCCCTGATCCTTCATAGTTCACCAGTCATCCAAAATAATCACCCTGCTTCAATAAGACCCAAGAAAATGTAAATTAATTTTTCCACCAATACATGTTTAAATCAAATTCCCATGTAGCAACAAATAGCGAAACACCAATCATGCAGTAAAAACCACAAAACTAACAAGAATGTCCACAAGATATGTGCAAGCAACTATCTCCCTCTTGCTCACCGAATAGTTAAGATATCAGAAAAGCAGAACCGACCCAGAACTACGAAAATTGCAGGAAGCCGGTGCCAGAGATTTCAAACCTGCAGCCCCAAAATGCGAAAATAAGCCGTAAGAATAAATTAAGCTCTTCCCTACATTCAGTTTCAGATACCCTTTGCTTGACCCTTGAATAAAAATAAGTCCCAAATAAATGGAGGCATTCAAACAAAAATAATCTCAATTTCAAGGATAATACACCATTCAAAACCCTAATTCAGGCAACTTAAGCAGTGTCAGTAATACATATAACACTAAACACTAAACCCAAAAACAACAACCGCCATTAACACCCCAAAAAAAAAAAAAATCACGACAATCCCACAAATGCTAAACCACAGTTCCAGAGTGATTACAAAAGCATAGTCCAGAAAACAAAAATTTAAAAAAGAAAAAATCGACTAAAACGCAAAGCATTCATATAAATTACCACGAAATCAAAATGCGATTGCAGAGATTTCTGAAACCCTAGAAAGAAATCATAGTCAAAAGCGCGATAAAAAAAAAAAAAGAGTAGAACTAGAGGGACACTTACGAGGGAGAAAGTGGAGAGAAATAGTGGGAAAATGGTGGGAGCGGGAAGAGAGAGTGAGAAAATAAAATTTGAGAGAGTGAGAGGGAAAGACTCTCTCTTTTTCGCCTCTGGAAACAGAAACCGAAACTCAACTTAACCCCCTGACTTTCTCTGAAATTGCTCTTTTGTGGTTTTGGTTTTGGAACTATTGGGGGCTATTTCTTCAACAATTGGAGAGTCCAAGGGTTATTCCGGAATTTTCCCCACAATCTCATTGGCTAATTTGTTTAATATTTTTGGCTTCTTTCTCTCTCCTTTTTAGTAATGACTGTTTTGATTTTGATTTTGATTTATGGATATATAAAATTACACATTTTTTTCCCCCAATATGGCAAAACCTGTTAAAACCAAAAGTTTTTTCAATTTTGATATACCTATAAATTTGTGGTTAAAATAAATGAAATAATTGTAGCAACCATAATCAGCAAAATAAGGAGAATTATTCCACCCTTTTAGTACACCTTACGTGGTATATTAGTTGTTATCATTTAGCAAGAGAATTAATATTTATTATAAATAAATTTGATAATATTTATCAATTGAATGATAACAATTCACAATTATTATAAAATAGTATGAAAAAATGTATAATAAATGAGATTTCTGACATTATTATTTTTTATTTGTCATAAATTTTACATGTTATTTATCTATATTTGACTAAATATTAAAGAGTGAGATTCAAATAGTTATTTTATAAAATCACTACGGATAGAGATAAATAAAATTAATACTGATTATTCTATTCTTTGTTTCCTATTCTTGAAAATTGTTTTTAGTAAGAAATCACAATTTTAGATAGCATTGCCAATTAATGCTAAAAAAAAATTCATTTTAGGATTCCAAGAACTTTAATGAAAAAAAAAATCTTTTATTCCAAGAGCTTTAACATTAAAAATAATAAATAAATAAGGACTTCCATTATTGATTTTCATTTTAGGATTTATAATTTTAGTCTAAATTTATTTTTAAAGATGAAGAAATCAGATTAAGGAATCAATTAGATTATATAAAAATAAATATCGATAAGTAAAATAAATAATAAATACTCCATACTTTTTGCCTAATTAGTCACAAAATCATAACAGTTTAATTTATATTCAACCGTCAAAATTTTAGTAACTATTGATAGATAAATCTCAAAACCATTATTATAGTCTGACCCAATATTAAATAATATAAAAGATAATCTAATGGGAATGGGATATACATTAAGCTAAATTTGAATTTTGAAAGAAAAATAAAATTAGATTCAAGAAAATAAAATTGGTCAAAAGTATTCTCTACAATCGATAGATAGTATATACGTGTCGAGTATATTTTTCGTGAAAGTATTTTCAGATACCTTTGACGAACTTAACCTAAAATTTCTAAATATAGATGTTTTCTTAAGTATATTTTTCATAAATATTTGTTTTTTTACTTTAATTTCATATATACATGTTTTCTGAAAAATGTATACCACACTGAATTTATATAAAAAATATATATCTTAGTATACATTTCATTAA
>JXTC01000146.1:669676-708488 GCA_002914845.1 Trema orientale
TATAAAATAGTATGAAAAAATGTATAATAAATGAGATTTCTGACATTATTATTTTTTATTTGTCATAAATTTTACATGTTATTTATCTATATTTGACTAAATATTAAAGAGTGAGATTCAAATAGTTATTTTATAAAATCACTACCGATAGAGATAAATAAAATTAATACTGATTATTCTATTCTTTGTTTCCTATTCTTGAAAATTGTTTTTAGTAAGAAATCACAATTTTAGATAGCATTGCCAATTAATGCTAAAAAAAAATTCATTTTAGGATTCCAAGAACTTTAATGAAAAAAAAAATCTTTTATTCCAAGAGCTTTAACATTAAAAATAATAAATAAATAAGGACTTCCATTATTGATTTTCATTTTAGGATTTATAATTTTAGTCTAAATTTATTTTTAAAGATGAAGAAATCAGATTAAGGAATCAATTAGATTATATAAAAATAACTATCGATAAGTAAAATAAATAATAAATACTCCATACTTTTTTGCCTAATTAGTCACAAAATCATAACCGTTTAATTTATACTCAACCGTCAAAATTTTAGTAACTATTGATAGATAAATCTCAAAACTATTATTATAGTCTGACCCAATATTAAATAATATAAAAGATAATCTAATGGGATATACATAAGCTAAATTTGAATTTTGAAAGAAAAATAAAATTAGATTCAAGAAAATAAAATTGGTCAAAAGTATTCTCTACAATCGATAGATAGTACATACGTGTCGAGTATATTTTTCGTGAAAGTATTTTCAGATACCTTTGACGAACTTAACCTAAAATTTCTAAATGCCAACTGGGGTTAGCTCAGTTGGTCTAAGGTTTGAGGGTTGTGTGTGTGTGTTTGGGAGGGTCAGGGATTCAAACCTTGGTAGTGTGTGTGTGTCATTTTCCTTTAATTTGTAGTAAGTGGTGGTCATTAGTTAAGCCCCACTTTTTTAAAAAAATATTTTAACCTAAAATTTCTAAATATAGATGTTTTCTTAAGTATATTTTTCATAAATATTTGTTTTTTTACTTTAATTTCATATATACATGTTTTCTGAAAAATGTATACCACACTGAATTTATATAAAAAATATATATCTTAGTATACATTTCATTAAAAAAAGTTATATATTTCACTGCAAATGTAATCTATAGATAAAAATCAAAATTTACATTGTAAATATATTCCACATATATTTTACATATGAAATATAAACCTAGAAAATGAGTATTTTTATTTTTTATATAAAATATAAAGCACAAAAATGACTATGAATGTAAGTTTCTCTAGTTTATGCTACTAATTATTCCCAGACAATCAATCAATTTAATTTTATTCCCTTTTTCCGAACACCCCCCACTGATTACCACCTCTCCAATTGATCATTCAATTTTATTATTTATATCATGTTCCAAATAGTGTTGTTGGAAAAATTATGCGTTGCATGGATAACATACAATGAAGAAAAACATGATTTATATAATGGTTTAAATTTTTATATGAACCAATAATAAAAACATATTACGAACACTCTGATTTAATTCAATTATAAAGTCTAAAGAATAATACTTGATAGTTCTCAAAAGAGATCTATGCTTCTAGTTATAAAGAAGGAGAAAACTCTCGGACAGGTCTACGATTAGGGTCTGATAAAAAATAAAAACACGAACACCAAAAAGCTTTCACGAGTGTTCTTCGAATGAATAGACTAGATCAAAGAGATCTAAAAATAAAACTACTTCTTATTAAGAACATAAAAATATGAACTAGAATATATGGAGATAACTTTAGAAAACTATTAGAGAAATTGAGGATGACACACCAAAAACCAACCACCTGGTGGGACTTAGGGCCCACCCACCTAGTTGCCTTATACTTCTTATTTGTCTGTTACCCGATTCTCAGAAATGTTCTATTTGAGATTTTTCTGATTATAAAATATCATGTAATTGTATCTAAAATTTGAAATAATACCCACTTAATTCCTATTTACTCCGTTTGCAATAGGGCTCTCTCTTCTCCTGAAGTCATCTTTCCTCCACCAGCAACTCTCCTTCGTTAACAAGTGCCTCTCTTATCAGAGAAAGAGGTTATTTCTCTCTTCAGTATGAGTTCTTTACGGTTTTCTTTCCTATTTTTTGTTTTAGTGTTAAATAATCCTCCTATGTGAGGAGATAATTTTCCTCCAAGATCTAGATCTATGGTGATCTCAAGTCTCCAGATTTAGATCTGTGGTGGTTTGTAGTATCTGTTTCTGTTATTTTAGTTCACTTAGAACTTGATCTCTGGTGGTTTCCTTTCAAATATGTTTAGATGTGGAGTGTGTATGAGATAGTATTTGTCCTCCAGTGGTTTTCTGATGAGAATTAAGAGACACTAACAATAGATCCTGAATGGAGGGTCATAAAGGCGTAGAGTTCTATCGAAGCACACATCAACGTTGATCTACATAAATCCTTTATTCACGGGTTAATTTTGCCAAGATCCCATTGTGCATTTTTCTGCCAATAACTTTTATTAGACTATCCTCTTATTATTAATGAAACTTTTTTCCCTAAAAAAAAAAAAATATCCAGTTCAGATATTCTATAATTATCTCACCGTTATTTATGAAAAGTAAATAAATGATATTTCATTATCTAATTAATTAAATTATTTCTATATTTAAATATTTATCTGAAGATATTATCCATAATATAATTATCTCTACATTATTTATTTAAAATAAGTAATTATTCCATTATTCACAATGGAATTATCTATAGCTCAATTGAAGCTTTAATTTAATTTAATTTAATTTATCTAGTTCTTGATAATATATTTCAATTAAATAAAAGTAATAATTTTCACATCTATAATTGATGGAAAATTCTGGTCACATGCCACATGAACTGTTTTCTACATTTAGTAAGTTTCCAAAAGAAGAAGCTCTACTAAAAAGAATATTTATTAATTTTACAATGAAATATTATTAAACAAAAAATCGCTCTGTCACTCTGTGACCCATATTGAAGTTGCTAGGCACATTGAAGCAACTTGTGTGGATCTATGGACAAATTCGTAATCAAATTGGGACCGATAAATTGAATTATGAAGTTAGTTGCATTAGTACCCGCCGTGCATAATTGAATAGTCCAATTAAGAAACGACTTTATATTTGTTCCGTACTAGGTCA
This sequence comes from Trema orientale, assembly GCA_002914845.1. NCBI lineage: Eukaryota > Viridiplantae > Streptophyta > Magnoliopsida > Rosales > Cannabaceae > Trema > Trema orientale. Next base: position 672,856 of record JXTC01000146.1, read on the forward strand.
TGCAATTAATATACGATCAAAATGCCCATTACATGAATGCATACACTTAAAAGTAGTTGCTTTGTAAGATATTTGAATGTATTGATTGCCAACCTATTTTAATTATTTGCTAGAGACTAAAACTTTATCTAATTTCATATTTTTGGATTTGGAGTCAATGCACGGAAACCTTTTATAAACATAAACTTTCTATAATTAGTAACTAGTACCGGATGATCTCTTTTCTTATGATTTTATAAAACCAATTTAAAGTACTTTAACGTCACTTGATTCCATATTTCAAATAGTCATGTATACTAATCACCCAATGTACTCGGTTTATACGTACACAGTGATCCGACTTTGCTATAATGTATATCAAAGTGCCGTAGTGCTTATGGAATTGGATTAGTTTGTGTCAACTATCAAAATACTCGAATCCACTGAATCTAAATGGACACTTACCCTAGTCACTCCAATCTCAATGTACAAACACGTTGCAAGATTTGGAAAACTTCTATTTTATTTGATTCTGCCAAATAATTATTTATTCGTAATGGCTTCACGCAAGAAGAACAATTCTATTCGGCGCCTATATACAACTCTCGTGATGAATTGCTGGACAGTGAACATGAGATCCAGGATGTAGTTATTGACCTACTTCACTAATATATTCCATTCCACTCCTCCGGATCATGATGCTATATATCGGGGTACTTGCCACTATTCTGAATTTAGTTTTCCAATGATGTTAATAGTTCTTTAATGAAGCCACTCACACCAGAAGAAGTTAATTTCTAATGCTCTTTTCTCCATGGGTACTGATCGAAGTCCTGGCCCTGATGGGATGTCTGCTATGTTTTATCAAAAACATTGGGACACTGTTGGTCCATTAGTCACTTATGCAGTCTTGGGTCTGCTCAATGGTAACAACGATCTTGCGACTACTAGTTCAACTCTTATCACTCTTGTTCCAAAGATGAGGAATCCACAGCGTATGAGTGAACTACGGCCAATAAGCCTATGCAATGTTCTATACAAAATGGTGGCCAAAAGTTCTTGCCAATCGATTTAAAGCTTTTCTTCCTAATTGCCTTATAAGTGACAATGTCATCATTGCTTTTTTTTGAGTTGATCAATACAATAACGTCGTAAGTGTGGTAAGCAAGTGTATGCTGCGACGAAACTTGACATGTCCAAAACCTTTGATCGAGTCGAATGGTACTTCATTGAGCAAGTCATGATAAAGATGGGCTTTTTTGTGCAACTTGGGTTCACTTGATCATGCAATGCTTAAGAACGGTTTCTTTTTCTTTATTAATTAATGGAACAGTAACTGGTTCTGTGATTCCTGAGTCCTCTTCTGTGCGGAGGGTTTTTCAAGCATGCTATATATAAGATAGAGAAACCTCAAGGAACTTACAAGGTGTTGTTGTTGCCTGTGGTGCGCCTGCGGTTTCTCACTTATTATTTGCTTATGATAGCCTCTTTTTTTTTTGTTCTACGGATGCTAAATCATGCCACTCTCTCAAAAGAGCGTTTGATTTTTATGGGAAAGCTTCTGATCAGTCTATCAACTTTGAAAAATCAGCCTTAATGTTCTCTCCCAATACCAATGTGGACATTCAATGACTTTTTCAACGAACACTGGGTATGACAGTTTTTGGTTGCTTAGAAAAATATCTTGGGTTACCATCATTTACAGGGCGTGATAAAAAGGTTCTGTTCAGCAACATTAATAAATCGAAAGTATGGCCTGGCAAGAAAAACTATTCTTTAGAGGTGGAAAGATGATTTTGCTAGAGGCAGTAGTTCAATCTATTCCAACTTATGCAATAGGATGTTTCAAATCACTGAACTCATTGTGCAACACACTGGAATCTCTAATGGCTCGTTTTTGGTAGGGGTATACTTGTGATGGCCCGAAGATGCATTGGAAAAGCTGGAAGCATTTGTGTAAGTCCAAGCTCGATGGTGAATTAGGATTTCGGTCTTTTATCAATCTTAACCAAGCCTTACTCGCCAAACAAAGTTGGAGACTTATGGCAAATCCAAACTCTTTGTTGAGCCAGATTTATAAGCCCGGGTATTTTCCCCCATATGATTACTTCTCGTCTTTGGAAGTTGAAAAGATTCTCGATTTACCACTGAGCATGTTTCCAAAAAATGATCAATACGTTAGGCATCACACCACTAACGACATTTATTCTGCTGAGTCAGGCTATTGGCTAGCAGAATCTCGAGGAACATGCCTCTTCATCAAATAGTGGTGCCAACAGGTCTTGGTGGCGGTGGTTTTGGTCTGTGTCTTTGCCGGATAAGATCAAAATTTTCATTTGGAAGGCCTATTCCGATGCTTTATCCGTCTTTATTGCTCTTTTGAGGAGAAAAATTGCTACTTCCGCTACCTACTCCCTCTATAATTCTGCTTGGGAATCTATTGGACATGCCTCATTCTCTTGTAAGCATGCTCGTACTTGTTGGAGACTTACTAATTTTCATGTCAACACGAGCTTACTTTCTTCTATGTCCCTCGCTGACTATCTGCACCTAATCTCTCAAACACTTACAAATTCGGACCTGGAATGGTTATTTTGTATTATGTGGTGCAGTTGGCATGAGCGGAACCTAAGACTATCAAAGAAAATAAGCGGGCCATTATAAGCAAAGATGATGGAAGCCAAAGCACCAAGTCTGGGACTCTCATGGGCTACTGATGTCTTTCTCTCTCTGCATTCTATTGAGTTAAATGCTTTAGTTGTAGTCCAAGAATTGCAAACACCAGCTTTCAAAAACACAGAATTTGGGGACCTTATATATAGCATCTTTATTCTATTATCCTCTTTTCTAGGAGCTACTGTAAGGGATATCTATCGCAATGCAAATCATGCTGCACATGGATTAGCTAAATTTGCTCTTAGACTGGATGATGAATGTATTTGGTTAGACGAAACTCCGCTGCCTATTTCGACTGTTATTGTACCAGATTGTTTGAATTATTAGTAACAGCATCGAATTTACTCAAAAAATTAGCACAGCCAAAAAATAGACCATGCATCTCCCAAATCAGTTCCAAATTTTGGAATTCAACTCTAAGAAATTTTATTTTATTAACTCTAACTCAACCAATTGATACTTCTATCCCAATACTATTACTAATTTCAGTAAACAAATTAAAGAAAGGAAAGGAGTGAATTCTTTTAATTTAAACATTGTCTGGAACTTGGCCAAGGACCCTTTTCTATTCAGAAGTTCATATGCATACTTAAGTTTCCTTCTTATGTAATTCCTACCAAGACATCCCTGATCAGTTGCTTTGGTGCTGCAAGAAAAACAGTCAGATAAGGAGAAAAAATCTGTGTTTAAAAAGAATTTTTTTTAAAAAAAAACATGTGGTCATTTTTTTTTTTTAAGGGAAACTAACCAGGGAGACCACTAAATCTTTCGAACTGTAAAAATGCTTGATAAATGAACATTTTTGTCCTGTAGACAACAGCTGCTCCAGACTCTTGTGCTTCTCTTAAGAGTCTTGTCAACTTTGGAGTGTAAATGGCATCAAATACCAAAGAGTAATGTTTTAATGCTTTCTGCCAATAAAAAACTTAAAATGTCAACTTAATTCCCACTTATGGAAATTGAATGTCAACGTGCAGGTATACGTAATTAGTAGCGATTTAGTTTCTGAGGAACTAGAATTATATACTTTTTTTTTTTCTTTGCCTTTGTCTGAGTACTTGAACAAAATTCTACTAAAAGGAACATAAGGCTACTAAAATCTCTGTGAGCTGTCACCACTTAAGTTATGCTCTTATATGAGGAACCATATGGCAGGACATTGTAGGGAATTCCAGGAAAGCAAACCTTGGGTATCGGTGTGTCATCAATTCTTGGTTTCATTCCCACAAATGTGGTATTTGCAAGAATCATCCCATCTTTTGGATAAAAATTTTCTAATTCGGCAAGAGTGATGGCTTTGCCTCCAACTTTACTTGCAAGTTCTTTGGCTTTGTCTAGCAGTCAAGGGGGATCAAAGGGTAATAACAGTCTTACAAAGTAGGGAAAGAAACAGAAGTGACTATAATAAATAGAAGAAGAAGAAAACATATGTAGTCTCATCAATTTAAACATTTATTTTTTATTTTCTTGTAAATAAGAAGCTTAGTATTCTTAAAATTTCTCAGATTATNCCCCCCCCCCCTTTTTTTTTTGGGCGCTTTCACTTAGTTGTGCCACACATAATATTTTACAAGCTTCAGTTTTTTCATTTGACAAAAATCATAAATAGAACCATACAAATCACATATTGTAAAAGACTCTTACCATATGTGCGGTTGGCAACTACAACTCTTGCTCCCTTTTCTTTTCCACCATAGGCAAGTGCCTTTCCAGCACCACCAGCTCCTATGACCACAAATAGCTTACCAGCTAAGGGAAAACCAGATACATCATTTGTGCCATTTAACTCTGCACAGAAAATTTCTGTAGGTATTAGGAATTATTTTGATAAAAGAGTCCATATTAAATCTTGTTTAGTCTTTAGAATTCATTGAACACCTCGTAGTCCATCTTCAATAATAGCAATCGCTCCAAGATAATCTACATTGTAGCCTATCAATTTACCATCATGCAACTAATAGCTCCTATTTCCTGTAAAGTGGAATTGATTAGGCTACTGAAAAGCTTGTTCAACGATCTTTATAGATAAAGGCCATTTTCAAACTCTCTAGTTTGTCACGTCAGCACAAATTTCAAACAATGACCATACCTTGGCAGTTGGATCAACTTCATCACAATATTCAAACCCAGCTGCCTTGTGAGGAATTGTGTAACTGTCTCAACCAAGCTAACATATTATTTCCATTTACAAAGAAGATGATAGGAGATTTCAGGTTGTTGTCAGAATAAGATATTGTCAGCATTTACTCTTTTCCTATCAATACACCTAAAAAAATTCTGGGAAATGAACCTAATTAGTAGTGATTTGGACTACACTGACTTTCCTAAGATTGTATTGAAAAATGGTTTTTCTAGTAGTGTAACAATATTAATATTATGTGATATTTGTGACCATTGATTAGTCCCAAAAATGTCATAATTTTGTGGTCATAGATTATCAGATGGGGGTCACACAATACTATTAGAAAAGTCATTTTTTCAGAACGCTCCTAAAAAATTTATTTTAGTCCAAATTACTAATATTCATGTATCCCTAAAATTTTTTCTTTTCCTTTTAATTTCTGATAGCTAGCTTTAGTTTTGAGTCTTTTGACATTCCTATGAAATGCATAACATTTATGGATTTGTTTCTACTTGAATTGGCTTCTGAAAGACTTGCTCTTCTGAAATTCACTTCCAAAACAAGTAAAGTACAAAAGAAAGTCAAACTACATTCTGCCGATTTTGCTATGATAAGCAGATACCAGTTGCTAGTATAAGAGTATTGCAAGAAATATCTGGCTTTAACAAACAAAAGTAGACCTAAAATAAGCTTGTGAGATGAGATTTTACCTGTATACAACAAAATCAGGGGATGAGTAGGTATCTAGAAAATTTTTGACGCTATCAACCAACAAAGGCAAATAAATTCCATTAAAGCCAACTGACTTAAATGCTGCATTATAAACATGGTGATTTTTGCTGTGACCAATCGGATTTCCAACCACACCATGAACTTTGGTTTCAGGTCCTATTTGTCTGAAGCTGTACAAATCCAACAAATCTTTTACAGTTGGTTGCCCGGGAGCTGAGACCACTCCTGCCTCCAGTGAGCCAAAAGTGAGATATCCACCAAATTTTGCACTCAGAATGCGTGAGATCAAACCCTTCTCTTTCATAACAAGTCCTATCACTGGCACCTGCAATTTACAGTTGATGTGGTATTTACACTGTAAAAACTTGGACAATATGCACAAGAAGAGTATTCCATTCAGCAGATTACGTAACTAGTTTTCATCAAGTACAAAATACAAATCTTGCTTTGTTAAGGTAATTACTACATAGTAGTTCAAACATCAAATAATTAGGTGAACCATAATTGAACAATATGGTAGTAATCCTTAAGTTACTTACTTGAGAATGCACAAGTACTTGGAAAACATGTGCAGAGTCAGTAATGTCTAAGGCTGTTGTTGCAATCTTCACTATATCAGCCTCAGTTTCCTGTATTCTTACTACAAGATCGACAATTTCCTTGACAAGAGGAGTATTTTGATAGTTATGCGATGAAACAATGATTTAGGCCTTCTCTGGCTTCTTGCCTTGAATCAAATTAAAGAACTCATGAGCTACCTTCAAGAAGAAAAATAAAAGGGCTTGGTCAGTCAGTTCATATTTAATTTTTCACAGTACATTAAAGGAACTATGAACGACAATATTACTCAATAATATATCCATCCTTCATACCAAAATATGCCTCACATTCTCCTTAAAAAGATAACAAATAAAGCACAGAGGAATTAACAAATACAATATCACCAAAGACTAGACAACATAGAGAAATATAATGCTAATAGAGATCACTACCTTAAGCTCAATGTCAATATAATCGGCCCCAATTTCCAAGGCCAGACACAGTGCTTCTCGTCGTTTGGTCTCATCGCTTTATACTGGCCACCCTCCCGCATTGGTCTAAAAGATACATGAGACATATAAAGATACTTCAAATTAACTTCCAAAAATTTTTCAGGACTAACCACTTTGAAAATACTGGCATGAGCAAGTTCATTTAGAAAAATTAAACCGAGTTCTGAACATATAAGTACATAATGAAACCAGTTAAAATCCACACAAAATGTGGTAGTACAAACCAGATCTAGATATGAAATTATTAAAACTGAAAAAGAAAAAAAAAGCATAAAGGAGGAGGAAGAAAGTCTTACCAAACTAATTTTGATGAGTCTTACCAAACTAATTTCACGTCACCAAACTCACGTGTTTTTTCAAATTTATATGTTTGTCTTTGTAGGTTGGATGGTGAATTGGTGATTGTAGACTACTTTACTTTGGTAATCAGCCTAAAGCAGCTTTGACCTCCTAGCATGACCAAACATGAGTTTCTTTTATTGATTTATGGTGCTCTTTGTAGAAAACAAAATTGGTAAGGTGAGATTATTAAGACGCATAAACATTTAGTCAAAGAGGTCTAAAGATCGAGTCATCCACCAACGTAGTCTTGAGTTGTAAGAGCATGATCATACTATAGGCAGTATGCAGCAAATGGCAAATGCTTGCTATATAGTCTCATCTAATAATGACAAATGTTTGTTCATGCAACTGATCAGATTAAAAAACTTTAGTACATATGCATAATCAAAGCAAATTTAATCTCTGCTGCAACTGTGAAGAAAGGATTTTCACTAGTTTCAACTCTATAGTGGACTTCCCTAGTAAATCCTCTTCTTGGCATGTTGCTCCATGAGTTTTTATCTTTTCACGAACAACTAAATGGGATTTAAGGACTAGAAAAGATAAAAGCTCTCATTCCAAATTTGGTTTGGTTCATTTTAGTTACCTGTTAAACCAGTAAAGTTCTTGCATTGCTCAAAACCTTGCCGGATTAACAAATCTCATAAATGAAAACAACTCCAGTTTCTTTTGCATCCTTCAAGAATTTAGTTTTATTGGGAGTGTAAATGGCATCAAACACCAAGCAGTAGTTTGTCAAAGATTCCTGCAATATTAACATAAAATACTACTGAAGCTTTTTATGGAAATTTATCATCTCAGAGAAGCTAACAAGTAGAGAGGAGAATTGGACCTTTGAAATAAGGGTGTCATCAAATCTGGGTTTCATTCCCACAGAAGTTGTATTTGCCAGAAACATACCTCCTTCCGGGTGGAAATTATCTACTTCAGAAAGAATCATTGCTTGTCCACTATAGAATAGAAATTTGGTAATAACTTTGGTCATAACCTGTTGATCATCAGTTGGAAGGTTTTTCGTTGCTCCATGAAGCATATTCAAAGTCGGATTTTTGATCTCCACTCTCAAAGAAATTCAGCTAGATAAATTCAAAATTCTTATGTATTTATTTTGTTGAAAGGTGTATCTCGTGAGTTATGGCTGAATAAGTCAACCTTGATTCTTGGGATCCTAAGATTTGTTTTTTGAATTTATTTCCTTTATTTTTGGAGATGAGATGATAGTTGCTGCATTGTTTTTAAATAACCAGCTCTGTTCTTTGTAAATATGATCAATATAATAAAACTACAAGGCAGTGTTCTAGCCTTTTTCCTCCGGTTCCAAGTTATATGGTATCAGAGCAGGGATTTCATTGAGAAGAGAGGCAATGGGCGATAGTTATAAGCAGGCCCATACTGGGTTAAGCAAGGATGGGAAGAAGGATACTTCTATTGAATCTTCCAGGCCCAGCCTTACAATTAACCCCACTGTCCCTTTTGATAATTCCTCCCTCCAAATCACTCCATACAAACTGAATAGAAAATTTTTTTTCCAATAATCTCGATCAGTCCAGAACGTTATACGAGGGAGAGAGAGAATCGGCTATTTAGATGGGCCTATTGAAAAACCAGACCCATTGGATCCTGCCTTTTCAACATGGGATACCCATAATGCTCTTGTAATGGCATGGCTTATCAATTCTATGGAAGAGAAAATCGGATCTCTGTACCTGGTTTATACTTCAAGAAAAGCAATTTGGGATAAGGTAAAGCATGCTTCCTCAGATTTAAAAAATTCTGCTCAACTTTGTGAACTCAGGGACCAAGCACGAGATCTCAAACAAGGAGATATGGATGTGAACGAGTACTTCACGGCACTCTCAAAAATCTAGCAGGAACTCGATCTTTTTGAACCAAGCAACTGGTGCCCAGACTGTGCAGAAAAATATACTAAGCTGGTAGAGAGAACTCGGACATATGATTTCCTTGCCGGACTCAACAAGGATTTGGATGAAGTGAGAGGAAGAATGCTCGTAATTCGCCCCCTGCCATCGATTGATGATGTCTTCACTGAAGATATCGATGAGGAAAAACAAGTTCATACAGTTTGTTGGGATTCTTCATCCTCTTCAAGCAATGACCAGGTTATGCTGTGGCATTTTAGGTTAGGGCACTCAAGTTTTCCATATTTAAAATATTTGTTTCCTTCCTTATTTCGAAATAAGAATGTTGGTCAGTGTGAAATATGTCAACTTGCTAAACATCAAAGGGTTGTTTTTAAATCAAAACCTTACAAGGCTTCTAAACCATTTGCACTTATTCATAGTAATATTTGGGGACCATCTCGATTTCAGAATATTTATTCTAAATGTTGGTTTACCTTTATTAATGATCATACTCGAGTTTGTTGGGTGTATTTGTTGAAAGATAAGTTTGATACTGAACTTGTGTTGAAAAATTTTTATTGCATGGTTAAAAATTAATTTTCCACAAATATTCAAGTTTTACACACTGATAATGGAAAAGAATATTTTAACCAAATTTTGGGAAATTACCTAGATCAAAATAGGATAATTCACTAAAGTTCATGCATTAAAATACCTTAATAAAACGGCATAGCAGAAAAGAAAAATCGTCACCTCTTAGAAGTTCCTAGAGCAATTATGTTTACTACTAATACTCCTAAAATTTTTTAGGGTGATGCTGTTCTAACTACTTGCTATCTTATTAATAGAATGCCAACAAATGTTCTGAAATTTCAAACTCCGTTAAATGTTCTTTCACAATTTTTTCCTGAAAATCGCATTATTAATCATTTGCCATTAAAGGTTATTGGATGCACAGCTTTTGTTCAAAACCATGACCCCAGTAGGAATAAACTTGACCCATGCATCTTTCTTGGATATGCTGTAAATCAAAAAAGATATAAATACTATATTCTTGAAAAGAGAAAATTATTGGTGTCCATGGATATAACATTTTTTGAAAAATAACTATTTTACAAAAATTCCCTTCAAGGGGAGAATGGGGATAAAAATGAAGGTAATTTTTGGGATTTGTTTACAGATATTTCTATTCCAACTTCTTCTTCTACAGATATTCCCAATTTTTCCACTCCCATAGCAAGTGACATATTGGATTCTGATAACATTGAAAGTAAGGAACAAATAGAAAATCAACAGAAAACTGATTTGCCCAATCCGGATGCCTAGCTACCTAGTCTCAACCAACAAAATAAATCTGAACTTCGTGTTTATTCTCGAAGAAACAAACAGCAAAATGTGGAAACCCCCATATCTCTCGAGACATGTCACGTTTCAGACCAGGACTCAGGTAATTCTCTCTTAGTAAATACTGATGATCTTCCTATCGTATTAAGGAAAGGCGTTCGATCTTGTACTCAGCACCCTATTGCACAATTTGTCAAATATGATCACTTGTTTTCCTCTATGCAAAATTTTGTGTCCAATTTAATAGAAATCAAAACGCCTAGAATAATTGAAGAGGCACTACAAGATCCTAAATGGAAAAGAACAGTAGAAGACGAAATAAAGGCCCTAGAAAAAAACGACACTTAGGAAATTGTTCAAATACCCAAAGAGGCCATCCTTGTTGGGTGTAAATGGTATTTACTGTAAAATACAAATATGATGGTTCCATTGACAGATATACGGCTAGCCTGGTGACAAAAGGATTTACGCAAATATATGGGATAGATTACCAGGAAACCTTCGCACCTGTGGCCAAACTTAACACTGTTCGAGTTCTTCTCTCTTTGGCTACAAATCTATATTGGCTTCTTCAACAACTCGATGTCAAGAATGCGTTCTTGAATGGAGATTTAAATGAAGAAGTATATATGTAGTTACCACCTGGGTACAGAATTCCAGGAAAGTCAAGTCAGGTATGTAGGCTAAAGAAGTCTCTCTATGGGCTAAAACAGTGACCCAAAGTATAGTTTGAAAAATTCACAAAAGTTGTTCTTCATCAAGGGTATAAACAAGCTCATATTGATCATACATTGTTTTATAAACATGAAGGAGAAAAGTCAACTATACTCATTGTATATGTTGACGATATTATCTTAACGGGTAATGATTTTTATGAAATAGAAAAATTGAAAATGAGGTTGGCTGATGAATTTGAGATAAAAGATTTGGGAATGCTGAGATATTTCCTAAGCATGGAGATAGCTAGAAATAAAAATGGGATTACTATATCGAAGAGGAAGTATGTTCTAGATCTTCTAAAGGATACTGGGTTACTGGGGTGCAAACTAGTGGAAACTCCTATAGATCCCAATGTGAAATTAGGGGACCAAAACTCTGGTTCACCAGTTGATAAGGGTAGTTACTAGCGCCTAGTTGGGAAGCTAATCTATCTCTCCCATACAAGACCTGACATAGCATTCGCAGTAAGCTTGGTAAGCTAATTTATGCATGCCCCATATAAAGAACACTACGAAGTTGCAATTCGTATTTTGAAATATCTTAAAGGGAGTTCAGGATAAGGTTTGTTTTTTAAGAGGGGGCAATCTCGTGAAGTTGAAATTTATACAGATGCTGACTGGGCAGGATCAATTACAGACCGAAAGTCAACTTCAGGATATTGCTCATTTGTTTGGGGGAATCTTATTACTTAGAGAAGCAAAAAACAAAATGTTGTTGCTAGGAGTAGTGCAGAAGTTGAATTCTGGTCTATGGCTAATGGAGTTAGTGAGTTGATTTGGTTGAGACTATTGTTGAAAGAACTCTGAGTGTGGGATGAAAAATCGATGAAGTTGTATTGTGACAACAAGGCAGCCATCAACATAGCTCATAACCCAGTAAATCATGATAGAACGAAGCACGTAGAGGTTGATAGGCACTTTATTAAAGAAAAATCAAAGATGGGACACTCTGCATTCCTTATGTGAACTCTTCTGAGCAAACAGCAGACATCCTTACAAAGGGACTCCCAAGACCAATCTTTGAGAAGATGATAAGCAAGCTAGGGTTGTATAATGTATACAATCCAGCTTGAGGGGGAGTGTTGAAAGATGTATCTCGTGAGTTATGACTGAATAAGTCAACCTTGATTCTTGGGATCCTAAGATTTGTTTTTTGAATTTATTTCTTTTATTTTTGGAGATGATAGTTGCTGGATTGTCTTTAAATAACCACCTCGTCCCTTGTAAATATGATCAATATAATAAAACTACAAGGCAGTATTCTAGCCTTTTTCCTCCGGATCCAAGTTACATATTTATTTACGCATGGGAACAAATTAGTTCCACTCCTAACAACTCCTAACACTGATCTCTGTTTTGAAAGGAAGAGTTAGTTTTTCACATATAATCTTTTTGCTTACATTTTTATTTAGCTACTCATCATAAAGATGTAACCATTGATTCAGTTTACTGGCCGTTTAATCTGTCAGCTGCTACCTCGGAGTTTCTAGTCTAAAGTAGGCCTTTTGGGTTTAAAATATATTTTACGTTCTGCAAGACATTGCAAATTATCTCTTGGCTATAATATATTACATCCTGAAAGCTTGGAGGCGTATCACTACATGGTATACAATACACAATTTAGTATTCATGAACCATGGTCCAACACATAGTGGCATTAACCATGACAATATGAAAAACTCATTGAAGTTTAATCAATTTTGCTTTAATTTCTATGATTTCTCATATATGCATAATCAGATTAAGCACTTCTTATTACTGTGTTATATTGTACACAACAAATTGTGTATTTCCATTGTTGAAGAACATCAGAACTTGTTCCAGATAATCTCGCGCATGAACTCTTCAGGTGCTGCAAAACCGGGAAAAGTAGAAGCAGACTAGATCATTTGAAACATCAAAGGAAAACCCACAAAATAGTTTTTAAAAATACAGAAGAAAATTGCAGAACAAAGTTTAAGACCAAGTAGTCAACAAATGTTGAGCAAGTATATAGAAGAACATAATTTAAAACAGTAAAGTTTACCACTTTACCTTGTCCTCCTGTGAAGAGATTGAACTGTCCAATGGCTTGTCTGAGGAACATTTCGGCTCCACTGACGATAATAGCACCAGCAGCTTCAGCTTCTTCCAATAATCTGGTTTTCTTAGGTGTGTAAACCGAGTCAAAGACAAGCTGATAATTTCTCAAGCTTGCCTTAAAGAAGCAAAAGAACAAAAGACCATTTCAACAAAGAAACTGAAAAGGAAATTCGTAGAAATGCATGATAGTGGTAAGTAGACCTCTGAAACAGGAATTCGATCTGTATTTGGATGCATTCCTAAAGGTGTTGCATTGGCAAGAATCGCTCCTTTCTCTGGCTGAAAGATGGCTAAATCTTCAAAACGCCTCACTTCACCGGTTACAGCAAAAGCAAGAGACTTTGCTCTGTCTCTTGGACAAACAACAAGAATCAGGACAAGTGTTTGTAATCAAATTTAGGCTTTACCTTGGCCAGTATTAGCCTTTTATTAGGATTTAGAATTTAAAGAATGAACACTTTAAGAATACCAAAATCAATGTCGAAAACTACTATACGAGCTCCTCTACTTTTGGCGCCAAATGCTAAGGCTCTTCCTGCTCCACCAGCTCCAACCAGCACAAACAACTTGCCAGAAAGTGGAGAATTCAAAGATGTTTTTCCATTAGTGCATCTCTTCTCTATAACATTTCAAAAGGACAGATATGACCATAAAGCCAAACTCGAAATGATGAGCAAAATATATGAAGAATCAGGAAGCATAACAGTTTTTAGAGTGTTTTGGGAAACTTTTATGAGTGACTACCTTTTATTAGAGAGTCCTCAATTGACGTTATTGCAGCCTCACAATCTGTGTTATAACCAACCAGCTTCCCATCGCTAGGCCTCTTAATAATCGTGTTAGCAGCGGCTATAGACTGATATATCATGCAACATTGATCAGCTTTTTCAATATCTCAGTCTTAGAGAGAAAATTACTAGTATAATTATATTACATGAGTTACCATAATTCTCATAGTTGTAGTTTGTTGGGAACTGAAGCTAATATTAAAAAGCAACTTCAAGATTTTGACATGGAAGATACTGCAAACCTGAGCAAGTGGATGAACTTCATCGCAAAACCCGATTACAGCTTCTTTGTATGGAATTCCAACACTAGATTATCACCACATCAGAGAAAAATATCAAAGAAAGTGTAATCTTTTTCCACCTTAAATCTCTCATTCAGAGTCAATGACAGTAATTTTCCAAAAGAGCTGAAATTATCATTCTTTTGGTCACAAAAAAACTTGAGATTTATGCTGATTTGTAATGGAGCATAAATTCACAAATAGGCTTTACCTAAATCCAGCGAAGTCAGGACTGGGATAGACACTGAAGAATTTTTGAAGATCATCAACGAACATTGCAACATAGACTCCATTGAAGTTCACATGTCTAAGGACAGGATTGTGCAATATAGGACCTTTGCTGTGGCCAACAGGTTTTGAGATAAGCCCAAAAACTTTTGTATCCTTATGTATATAGTTGACTTTATAGACTTCTCTAAGGCTAGCTAAACTAGGTAGACCTGGCACAGAATCTCCTTCTATAGAGCCATACACTAAAAAACCACCATATTTTGGTGACAGTATCTGGCTTATAAGACCTCTTTCCCCTGAAGAGTATGCAATCAGTGGCATCTGCAGGTAGCAGCAAATGCAGATGTGAATATTTTCAAGTTGAAAAAAAGAAAGAAAAACTTGATTAGGATTTCCATGTTGCATCCAACTTCAATCATTTATCTTGAAAAAAGGGGAGTTGGGGAAGATCAGAACAAAACCTCAGACCTGGCAACATGAGAAAAGATGAAAAATTCTTGGTATTTCTGTAATATCAGCTGCATCAGTGACTAGTTTGATGATATCTGCTCCGGTGGCTTGCATACTCGCAATAATATGGTTCAGATCTTCTTCTGATGGGGTCTCTCCCTTCACATAACAGGATACAATGCTTTTGCTGCCTCTACTTTGACTCATTTTGTGTTCTGCCATAAGCTTAGAAGCCGCCTAAAACACATGAGAAATAAAATTTCAATCTCTACTGCAGCAAGAACTTGAAGAAATAAATAATAAAACAACAGGGCAATCAAAAGCACGTGTGGCTATCTGAATATCCTTGTGTCATTATTTAGGTGAAAAATCAATGAATTACTCAATTGAGAACTAGTCTGGCCTTGGAAGATAAACTGGTGCTTTCATCTTGTAATTGGGTTCTTCTTCATTGAAATAGCTAGTTTAAAAACGTTCATAAAGAATAGAAACAAAAGGATGACAAATTCGAACACGAAATTGGAGATCAATAACTTGGCTACATATTTCAACGGCGCAAGAGCCTTGAAGTATTATACCTTGAGCTCAAACTCGATATAATCGGCTCCTAACTCTCTAGCTAGATGAAGTGCTTCCATTCGAACATGTTCGTCACCTTCATACAAACCACCATCCCACTTCGGCCTGGAAACAAAAACTGAAAGTTTCTCATTTATTTATGCCTTGACATAAAAATTAAGATATGATTAGTTGGAAATGATACCGATAAATGATAAGGACCGGCAATGGCTTATCTCTCAAGATGATTTCAAGGTCTTTGTGAGGCTGAAAGCTGTCAATGCAGTCCAACCTGATCTCAACAACATCAGCGCCTTGTGCCTTTGCCTGGTGCATCTCACTGACCATTTGCTCAACAGTTTGAGCCCTTAGTGGAGCACATATCATGGTTGAGGTCTTCTTCATTCTAACACTTTCCATTATCAAAAGAATTACACTAATAAAGAGCTCAAACCTCTGTGGCTCAGATAGAAAACTGTGGATGAACTTCAATAAAAATAAAAATAAAAATAAAATACAATACTGAAAAGACCAGGAAAACTGACCAAAGACACTAATTAAGGCTAGTAGAACATATGAGAAGCTTAAAGTGGCTATTCACGGGATTTACTTGAATTGCAAATATACCCAGTTTCAGAAAGAAAGGGCAAAAAAAAGGGCCAATAATTCAAGATAAGATACAATTCAGAAAGTGCTAAGGCGAGACATGGTGGGTAATTCTAATACACGAATAGTGCATCACTTGACTTAAATAATGTGTAACATACAGAAATGAAAAGCTTACAGTAAATGATTCGGTTCAACAGACATTGGAATTTTAAAAAATTATATTATCCTGAAAGTTGGTAGTAAATTTTTCTTTTTGGACGAAAGTTGGAAGTAAAATTAAAATATAAAGAAAATGCAAAAGAATCTGGTGTGAAAGTTGGTGGGTGTTTAGTGGAGAAATGAGGTGGCAAGAGATAAGTTTGTCCGCAAGAAATTTAATACTTTTTTAATAAAAATATAAGGGGAGGGCTACAGTAGGCGTGCCCCTACATAGGGCATTCATTATACACCGTTTGATGGGAATCTGTGGAGAATAACAGGAATCTGTGGGGAATCTGTTTAAATACAAATTCCCATTAAACGGTGTATAGACAGACCCCTACGCAGGGACGCCCCTACTGTAGACGCGCCCAAAATATAATTAATTACAAATTAAAAAAAAATACTTACTACTATTCAATTCTTATTCTGCTAATAGAGATCATAAGTTTTTTACGTCTATCTCTAGTGTAATACGAACATAAAACCGAAATTTCATTAGAGATCATAAATTTTTTATGCCTATCTCTAGTCTAATACGAACATAAAACCCGAGATTTCAAATAATAAATGCTTTTACACTCCAACCCACTTCCTCAAAATACATTTTGGCACTTGTATTGAAACATATTTTGGCTCTCGTATTAATTGGAAGCATCTGAGTTTTGACTGTCTTCTGTCCGTTGAACCGTCGTAATCAATACCATGATTGTGATATGGGTTTGGTACTTATTTGATCAAGTGGTGGTGGGCTAGTTGAGCAGGTGAGACATGGGACTTTGCTCATTTGTAAATCAGACAGACAAGAGTCTGTGGTTCCTCTTTCGAGAAGATTAATACAAAAAGAGAACACAAACTCAAAATCACATAAAACTCTTTGCAATATGTTCTTGACCATATTTGAAGGATCGACTCTAGCAAACTCAAGGGGAAACAAAAAACCCTCTGGTAAGAAGTTAGAAACTAGTAGAAATTCAGAGCAATAGATTCATGGTAATCACATATTCAACCAACTTCGGATCGAAAAAAAAAAAAACACTGGTAGCAAGCAATCTCTTTTCTATTAACGTGTGCCCACGTTTCATTTATTAACGTTCAAAAACATCATAGATCCAGTAAAAGATAAGTCATTGAGGATCAAGACATTTCATGGTGGTGTTGATAATCATCATGGTTGGTTTTGTAGTATCTTTTATTTATTTATTTAATTTTACTTTTTATTTTTTTAATAAAACCTTCAAGCTTGGGCATACGTTTAGTGTGATACATCTTGTATTCACCTCATAAATCATAAATGATTAATGGACAGTACATCGCAACTTTTGGTTCACCGCATATCTCGTTCTTTTCACGACACTTCAATTCAAAAATTGAATGATAAAGTTCCAAACTTCAAAGACAAGAAATTAGGAGCATTTTGATATAAAATTCGAATCCTATTCTACAAATCTAAAAATAACTTTAAGGTAGAAAATAAAAAATATTTTGATTCGAATCCTATTCTACAAATCTAAAAACAACTTTAATGTAGAAAATTAAAAATATCCTGTTCAAAGAAAGATATTTTCCTGAAAATGTTTCCATCGTATTTGTAGAATTATTAAATTATGTTAATATAGCAGAAGTTCGAAGATTAACAACTATCTCAGTTGCTTAAATGTGTTATCCTTTGAAGTTCTTAAATTATGTTAATATAGCAAAGAGTTTGAAAGATATTTTGTTACACGCGTTTACAGTTTTGGAAATCATTAAGATATCAAGACTGGTTTTCCTCTCCACATGTTTCTCTCTGAAAACGTCTGAGTTGTGGAAATTTAGTACTACCACCGTATGGTTTTTTCAGTCACATTTTCAGGAGGTGTTTTAGTTTTCTTTTATTTTCTTTGTCCTTTTCTCTGTCTAATCCATTGTGGTTGTTCTCAACGAAATCATTATGGACTTAGATGCGATCTCTAAGTTATGCGAACGGCTCAATCTTGATGATGAAGATGGGAACGTGGTTAGACTGAAAAAACACGTTTACTCTAAAGGGAAGGATAGGATAGGATAGAGCTAAGTCTAGTTGGTAAGGTTTTGCGAAACAAGGCGGTCAATAAAGAGGGATCGGAAAGAGCGATGAGATCGGTTTGGCGTGTTCCACGTAACTTTTATGTGGAGCAATTGGGTTCTAATAATATTTTTGCTTTTCATTTTGGGAGTGAAGACGATCGACTAAGAGTTTTTTCGGGTGGTCTTTGGTCTTTTGGGGGACAACTTATCTCTCTCGTCAAACCTAAAGGTATTGGGGAGATTGATAGGATGGACTTTTTCCATGTCCCTTTTTGGATCCAAATACTGAATGTTCCCATTGCATCTATGACTGATGATTGCACAGTTTTCTTGGGAAAACTCATTGGAGATCTGGAGGATGTTAAAGTTAAAGGTGCCTGGATGCGGATCCGAGTAAAGATTGATGTTCGAAAGCCTTTACAGAGGGGTCTTCGAGTTGAGATGGAGGAGGTGAATCGAGAAGTTTCTCTTCTATTACAATATGAACATTTACCAGAATTTTGTTTTGGTTGTGGAATAATTGGACATCGGGCCAGAGAATGCACTAGAACTACTAATGATGATCCTGGGTATTTGGTGGCTGAAAAAAGAAGATATGGGGCTTGGATGAGAGCCACAGTACCATTACTGCAATCACAGGGACGAGAAGGCTTCTCCACTCCTCGAAAGTCCCGAGATAGGTATTTCATAAAGTCTAGTTCCAGATCATGTCATGAAATTGTTTCTGATGAATCGTGGTCCGAAGGAGATGGAGTTATTCATTCGGGCGAAAGGAGGGAGTTGGAGGAAGAATTAGTAATCTCTTTGGCTAGACGGCCTCGAGTGAATTCTAAAACGAAGACAGTCCAAATTCCGGCAATAGAGAAGATTTCGTCAGAGGCGACGACAATCAATACAAATCCTGGCATTGATGACGTGGATGGGCAGCGGCATCCCACTCAGATTTTGGAGGATGATTCCTTAATTTCTAAGGATATTATGTTGATTGATCCTTCAAAACAGCTGGACTCGAATTTGATCGCACTTAATGTTGCACAATCTGAGGAGTAGTTTTCAAAAGATGAATCTTTTCCAAAAGGAAAGGAACCAGAGATAGATCCTAATCGGGTTTTGACTGAGGATTCTTTTCTTGAAGAAAGTCAAATTTTGGGTAAGATTTTTCGGTTACAATTAAGTAAGTTGGCCGATATCTCTGGAAGAAAAAAGACTTAGACACGTGTCCCTTAACAGATACATAAGAAAAGCCCCTCTTAAAATCGGCTTGAGTCTCAATCCCAAATTGGGCAAGCATGGGCCGAAATATAGCTCCTCTAAGAAGACTCGTTCACACAAGATAAGCCCAAAATCTAAGATTATTTTGTTGTCCTTGAATAATCCATATAACGTCGAGACTTTAGGGACTAAACGTAAATTAAATACTGATGATATTAATGCTCAGGGGGGTGGTAAGAAGGGAAAGACTAGTGTTTGTTCGGATTTTCCTACAGTATTGGCAAGATCGGCGAGTTCTGCGGAGTAGAACCACCGGGCCCCATGAATTGCTTTAGTTGGAACGAGCAAGGTATGGGAAATCCTTGCACGTTGACGACTCTCCGGGATCATTCCCGGAGTTATTCCCCGAGGTTAGTCTTCTTGTCCGAGACTAAACTTGCTGGTGGTTGGGCAAATAACATGACGTATCAGCTTGGTTTTTCTAATAGTTTTGCGGTTGATTGTGTTGGTCGAGCTGGAGGTCTTATGCTTCTCTGGAAAGATGATTGGAATGTCTCCATTCAATCGTTTTCTCATGGCCATATAGATGCTCACATAGTTTATCCTCAAGGAGTTCATTGGCGGTTTACGGGTTTCTATGGCAATCCAAGACCGGAGAACAGAAAGTTTTCTTGAGAGTTACTCCGACGGTTGAAGGGTCTTTCCAGGCTCCCTTGGATATGCGACGGTGACTTTAATGAAATTTGTTCTCTTTCAGAGAATATGGATGGTCCTGATAAGCATTCCAGCTCTATCCTTGATTTTCGTTTGGCGTTGTCAGATTGCAATTTGATTGATTTGGGCTTTCAAGGACACATGGCAACTTGGCAGAATAAGCGAGAAAGGTTGGCTTATGTATAGGAACGGCTGGATAGATTCGTTAGTGATGAGGAATGGCACAATCTTTTTCCTTACTCTATAGTACACCACTTTGACTTTTTCAAGTCGAATCATCGCCCTCTACTCCTAAAGTTGGAAACTTCGATCCAGGCTACGAAGACTCATAAGGTCAAACCCTTCTACTTTGAACCATTTTGGCTCAAAGAAGAAGACTGTAAGGAGATTGTAAAAAACAACTAGGGGTCTCGACTATTAGGGTAGAACTTGATCCCATGAGTACGGTGGGGAGGGAACTAGAGGGATGTAAAGTAGCTTTGATGGGGTGGAGTAAACAAAAGTTTGGAAAATGGCACTCGGTATTGGAACAAAAATGCAAGAGGTTAATATGGTTGTATCATCCGGATTGAGTGGCAAATGCTATTGCAGAGATTAAAAGTATTGAGAAAGAAATTGAAGTTCTCCTTTATCGTGAAGATATGTACTGGCGACAATGATCCAGGGCAGAGTGGCTTAAAGCAGGTGATAGGAACACGAAGTACTTCTATTTGAAAGCTAGCAATAGAAGAAAGAAGAATTCAATTTCTCGAATCCGAGACCGTAACGGAAATTGGAAAAAAGATGATGAAGAAGTGTTATCCGTCTTGGAAGATTATTTTAGGGAGATTTTTTGTAGCATCAAACCATGTGAAGCTGACCTCTATAGTGTTATCTGGCATATTCAAACCAAGCTTGCACCTGAGAGTCTTCAGCTTCTAAACCAACCTTTCTCTAATGATGAAGTGGAGCGCTATGGGGCCGACGAAGGCACCGGGTCCCGATGGTTTTCATGCAGTTTTTTATCAGAAATTTTGGGATGAGGTAGGTCCCAAAATAACATCTGCCTATCTAAAAGTTCTTAATGATGGCTCTTCAGTGCAACCGGTAAATGCAATAAACTTAGTTTTGATTCCGAAGAAGAATTCACCAGAGGTTATGGCTGACTATCGACCTATTAGTCTCTGTAATGTGATCTATAAACTAGTGACAAAAACTTTGGCGAATAGATCAAAGTTGGTTCTACCAAGGTTGATTTCCGAGAACCAAAGTGCCTTTGTTCCCGGTGTTCCCGGTCGTCTTAATACGGACAATGTTACGGTGGCTTTCGAACTTTTACACTCCATGAGTAAAGGGAACAATGGCAGGAAGGGATTTATGGCTCCCAAGTTAGATATGAGTAAAGCGTACGATAGGGTGGAATGAATTTTCATTGAGAGAGTTATGCGTCGTATGGGTTTCCCATCTCATTGGATATCTCTTGTGCTTGATTGTGTTTCCACCTCTCGTCTTGCTTTTTGCCTCAATGGTGCTGTTAAGGGACAAGTTATTCCATCACATGGTTTACGCCAAGGATGTTCCCTTTCCCCATATTTATTTTTAATATGTGCAGAAGCTTTTTCAGCAATGATTAAAAGCGCTAAGAGGGAGGGTAAATTAGTAGGTATGTAGTGTTCCAGATTATGTCCAAGAATTAGTCATCTTTTATTTGCAGATGACTCGATCATTTTCTCCCAGGCAAATCTTCAAGATTTCAGGCCATCCGGAAGATTCTATGGGTTTACGAGAAAGCTTCAGGGCAAAAAATTAATCTTGATAAGTCAACAATTACTTTTTCCACGAATGTAATAGAGGATAAGAAGAAGGAAATCATGTCTGCTTTGGGGTTAGATGAGGCGCTCCCTCATGACCCTTATCTGGGACTACCTTCAGTAATCGGAAGGAATAAAAATAAGACTTTCTTAAACATAAAAGACAGAGTCTGGAAAAGAGTTCAGGGGTGGAGACGTGGACTTTTTTCAGCAGGTGGCAGAGAAATTCTCATTAAGTCAGTTCTTCAAGCTATTCCGAGCTATGTTATTAGTATATTTCAAATTCCTGCTACCCTATGTGCCGACCTACACTCTATCATCCTTCGGTTTTGGTGGGGATCGTTAGGTGGGGAACGTAAGATAGCTTGGGTAAGATGGGATAAAATTTGTTTGCCAAAAGAGCTAGGTGGCCTTGGCTTTCGGGACTTGCAGCTCTTTAACCAATCTTTGGTGGCCAAGCAAGCGTGGTGCTTAATTCGACACCCAACTTCTCTGGCGGGCCATGTTTTGCGAGGAAAATATTTTCATGACCAAAATTTCCTCTTGACAGGTGATAAGCGGGGATCTTCGTACCTTTGGAAGAGTATTCTTTGGGGTAAGGAGCTAATTAGGAAAGGGATAAGATAGAGAGTTGGCTCTGGAGATCAGATTTTGGCTTTCAAAGACCCTTGGTTGCCACGACCTACCTCATTTCGGCCTATTTCTGTTGTTAGTAATCCGGAGTTGAAGGTCAGTGATCTTATCAGTGATTCGGGACAGTGGCGAGAGGAAGCTATCCATGAGATTTTTTTCAGAAATAGATCGCAATCTTATTTCGTCTATCCCTCTAAGCATTTCTCGACGTGTTGATTCTTTGGTCTGGCACTATGAATTTAAAGGGGAGTATTCGGTTCGGTCTGGGTATCGGCTTTTGCTGCAGAAGAAAATAAATTCTTGGGGCTCTTGTTCTCACTCATTAAGCAAATGGTGGAGAAAGATATGGTCTCTTCATATTCCACCAAAAATCCTAGTTTTTATTTGGCGAGTCTTTCATGGTGCTCTCCCAGTTTGTTCTAAATTGATCCATCGAAAAGTTCCTATTGAACCGAGCTGTGTTCACTGTGGTAGAGAGAAATCCTTATCTCATGCTTTGTTTCTTTGTGTCAAAGCAAAAAAGATCTGGCAGAAATATAGTTTTTGGGACATTATTAAAGGAAATATTCAAGAGGATGTAACGGAATTACTCCTAGGCGTATTTTGGAGTTTACCCCAAGTTTCTTTTGAGAAATTTTGTATTCTTCTTTGGAGTATTTGGGTTGAAAGAAATAATGTTGTCCATGGTGGTGTAGCTAAGTCGACTGAGACCCAAGTAGCTTTTGTTGATTCTTTTTTGGATGAGTTTCATGGAACTCAAGGTATTCTATCAGTCCCTGGAGTCTCTTTACCGAAACCGATCCCCAAATGATCACCGCCACAATTGGGCTCTATCAAGATGAACTCGGATGCCTCCGTACGAAAAGGAACTGATTTTATTGGTGTTAGGGTGGTCTTTCGAGATCATACTGGCACGGTCTTGGCTGCGTATTCCAAACGTATACTAAGATATTTTTCAGTAGATATAACTAAACTTCTTGCAATCCGATGTGGTCTCCTTTTGGCAAAAGATTGCGGTGTGAAAGTTTCTATTGTTGAGAGTGACTCTCAGAAGATTGTTTCGTGTCTCAACTCATCTGATCCTTTGGGAGTGGATGAATTTTTCTTTTTAGATGTTAAGTCCTTACTCCATTTGACCTACTGTGGTTCTTGTTGTTTTATTCCACGACAGGGGAATAGAGTAGCCCATGAGTTGGCAAATAGGGCTTTCTTTTATTCCAGTGATGTTTACTGGTTGGATTGTTGTCCTTTGTTCCTCTCGTCTCTTATTTTAGATGATCTTATTTAAATAAAAGTGATTTTATTGGTGTTAGGGTGGTCTTTCGAGATCATACTGGCACGGTCTTGGCTGCGTATTCCAAACGTATATTAGGATATTTTTCAGTGGATATAACTGAACTTCTTGCAATCCGATGTGGTCTCCTTTTGGCAAAAGATTGGGGTGTGAAAGTTTCTATTATTAAGAGTGACTCTCAGAAGATTGTTTCGTGTCTCAACTCATCTGATCCTTTGGGAGTTAATGAATTTTTCTTTTTAGATGTTAAGTCCTTACTCTATTTGACCTACTGTGGTTCTTGTTGTTTTATTCCACGACAGGGGAATAGAGTAGCCCATGAGTTGGCAAATAGGGCTTCCTTTTATTCCAATGATGTTTACTGGTTGAATTGTTGTCCTTTGTTCCTCTCGTCTCTTGTTTTAGATGATCTTATTTAAATAAAGGAACCTTTTTCCCTTCAAAAAAAAAAAAAAAAAAAAAAAAAGTCGACAACAAAAACTAAGGAATAAATCTATAACCATCCACAAAAGAAAAGAAAAAAAAAAGGAAGAAAAGAAGTCACATTTCTAGGGGAAAAAAGAAAACAATACTATGTTGTTGGGATTTACATTGCACACACCAAATTACATGTATATATATATAAATAATATATATCTACTTTGAGTGTTTCATAAAAGGTACCATATATGCCAAGTGTTATTACAGCCCCAATTTCTGGTTTTCAAGCTCCACTATTTGCTTCTCAAGGTCCTTAGGTGGGTATCCTGACTGGAGCTTGTATTTAGCTATACATTGTATTACATTTCTGAGAGCAGCAATTTCTCTGTCTATGGCCTGATTCCATAACAAAAGTTCAATCCACAAATGGGTCTCATAAAGACAGTTTCAACCTCATACTTATTAACAATGCAATTCCAAAAAATAAAAAATAAAAAAATAAAAGACGTACCTGTTCTGAAAGAGGTTTGGTTCCTTTCTTGTATATCATTTTCTTCGAGTAGGTAAGATAGCCCTTCAAGAGACGTACTGCTCGCCTGAACTTATCAACCACCTCAAATGCATATATGTGCTCAATAGCCTCAAGCATCAGATTCTTTTGTATGAGACTCTTTATAAGAACTGTATGACAATAATCAAGAACAAGAGATTTCATCAAAATGCCGCAGGAGACGTGTTAACGTCTAATTGCTCAAGTATTTGTCTTTACATAAGCAAAATTCTGGGCATCCTAATTCAGTAAAAACTATAAACAGGCAAAAGGTTTTGATAAATGTCTAACAAATGAAGTTCAAATCGATTAGCAAGCATGTCTGGTATTTTCTCACCTTCGACTTTATCGGCTAAACCAAGGATTTGACACAAAGCAGGAGACACCTTGTACTGATTTGCAATAGCCAAAAGACCAAGAAGCTCATCAGCCTCGTAATTAGAGGGTAATCCATAGGCTGCTACAAAATGCAGAAATCCATATACGGTGATAGGATTCTGATACTTCTGTCCCAAGTTAGCTTTCCACTCATTGGCCATCTTCAGAGCATCCACTTTCACGTAAGGACTGATCTCCGGTGATATAATTATCAATTGCTCTAGCAAGAGAATGCAGCACTTTCTGACTTTATTCATTGATAAACTCTTATCAAACCCTGACTTTGAGCGGAAAAATCCAGGTATTGTGTCCAAAACAAGCTTTGCTGGATCAGATGCGTATTGTAGGGCATCACAAACCTCACTGCACATTGAAACATGCTCCTTGATATGGTCATAGAGAAACGATCGCAGATTCATCCCCTCCATATTGACACAAAAGAACTTAAGCTCAGGCCAAGGGCTACCAGAGGAAGAAGACATTGAATCATGCTCCCCCATGTGCTCATAAGACAAAAAGCCCAAACCTTGTCCATGATTACTGACGCAGAAAGCCTCAAGGTGAGGCCAAGGGCTGGTGGATAACGAAGTCATTTGGTTGTCCAGCAGTAAATCTTCCTTCAGAGATGGTTCAATCTTTATTTGGGAATCAACAGAAGTGCTTGCTATTCAGTCAAAACATCAAGCAGTATATGAAGTAGAGATACCATCAGTAAGTGAACTTCGAAAATTAAACCCATATCCTACAAACTTGAACAAATTTCAAACATACCAATACGTTTGAACATAAAAGTTGATTTATGTAATTCCAACAACATAAATCCTTAGATCTACGTAATAATAACCAAAAAAAAAAGCAAAAGAGTACACTAAGCACAGTAACAGAAATCCTTTTTCCAACAGACAGGTTGAATAGACATAGCATTAGCAGAAATACTTTAAGGTTTCAACGTAATATTACAAAAGATGGTGACTAAGGACCTAAAGTTTTATAAGATGAAAGCACATATAGGATCATACACAAACAGTTTCTGCTGTTATCAAACAAAGTACCAGAAGACTGTCATCTCTAAGAGCTTAACATTTCTCACTATAGGATAAGCTAGAATAAATGCTACTTCCACCACATTAAATATTACCAAAGTTGTCCACTAGGATATTGGATGTTCACACTCAACCATCATAAAAAAGACTCCAGCCCACAACAAAAAACACAAAATAAAGAACTATATCATAAGAATGACAAACTAATAATAACAGTTTATATTTCATTTAAACTTATCCTGTTCCCACCACATCTAAAAAAGGGACAAGCATTTTACCTTCCCCATTCGCTTTCTGCTTTACTGTCTGTGCTGTACCATTTATAAGCCCCTTCTGCTTTTCCAGCTTCACAATTTGTTTCTCAAGGTCCTCAGGTGGATATTCTGATTCAAGTTTGTATTTAGCAATATATTTGATTACAGTTCTCAGAACAGTTATTTCTTTGTCTATCCCATGATTCTGTAAGCAAGTTTCAATGACACAAGAACTCAGCATTAAACATATACTAACAACAAAATTAATGTAAACATGTAATGTGAGAAATAGCAGATTAATGATGAATAATACTGATGTTATCATTTATCAATAATGTGAGAAATAGCACACGCAACACATACGTTACATACCTGTTGAGGACATAATTTTTTTCCTTTCTTGTATATTCGTTTCCTAGAGTAACCCAAATAGTCCTTAAGAACACGTACTGGCTGGAACTTGTCTACCACTTGATATGCATACATATTTTCAATTGCTTTAAGCAGCAGAGTCTTTTTTATGAGTGTTTCGACGATAACTGTCAGGCATACACCAAGAACCATGGAATTCATCAGACTGCTATAGATGACATCAAAAGCCTAATTCCAAGTATGATCACCACAATCTAAATTCTGGTCATCCTAATTCGATAATTTGTCTAGTAAAAAAAAATATGGGATTGCACAAAAACATAAAACTTTACTGTGAGAGATGGATAACATATATAGTTTGAGAACCTTAAAATTCACCACACAAGTATGTGTTTCTTGTCTTAAAGGAAAAGCTACTCAACAAGATATTTGGATCTGCTCACCTTCTACTTTATCTGCTAAACCAAGGACCTGACATAAACCAGGAGAGGGTTTATACTGAGTAGCGATCCCGAAAAGACGAAGAAGCTCATCTGCCTCATATTTAGATGTGAATCCATAGGCTGCTAGAAAGAGCAGAAAACCGTAGACAATAATCGGAAGCTGAAACTTCTTTCCCAAGTTAGCTTCCCAGTCATCAGCCATCTTTGAAGCTTCCTGCCTCAGACTAGGACTGATCTGTGGAGATATAGTCATTAACTGCTCCAATAAAAGAATGCAGCTCTTTCTGATTTTAAACAGTGACAGACCCTTGTCAAACTCAGGTTGTGAATGTAAAAAACAAGGGATTGCATCCAAAACAAGCTTTGCTGGATCTGGCGCATGAATTAGCGCGTTGTGAACTTCATTGCACAGAGAATCATGCTCCTCCGCATGCTCATAGAGAAACAATCTCAAACTCCTTCCATCCATACCAACACAAAAATACTTGAGCGCATCTGAGGAGCTGGTGAATGACAAAGCTATCCGGTTGTCCAAGTCTAAATCCTCCTTCGGAGATTGACTAACTCGAGAATCAATGACAGTGATCCCTAAGCAGGTTTAACATAAGTCAGTTAACAATACAGAGAGACGATCAGCAATTGAATTTTTATAAGTCAGAACCTCCGTACAAGGCACAATAAAGATAGCAGACAGGTAGCAATCCGAATGCATAAAAAAATTGACTATTGCCACATTGCAGCAACAACAACAATAGGTATTTTAACTCAACATAACCAAAGGTAAACAAGGCATAGTAAAGACAGTCTGTTTCCACACAAAGACACTGACTCAACCACCTTAATTAGGAATAAAACAATAAGATTCAATATCAGATTACAAAGACAAAAATAACATACCAGGATATTCATCAGCTAAATCAACCGCTGTTTGCGACTCACCGGCTTGTTTAGGCTGCTGCCCAATACTCTCGAAAACACTAAACATTTCAAGAAAATCAAACTCATCAACCAATCCATACGCACCCAAAAGAAGCAAAAACCCCAAAACCTCCAAAACACCCTTCTGCTCGTCCTCCATGCTTATCCTCGTCCTCCACTCATGAGCTAATCCCGCCGCCTCTGCCTTCACTGCAGGCTCAATATTTGGGCCTAGCCTCGTCAACTGCTCCAACAAAATCACACAGCTCCTCTTCCGTACACTGTCTGAAAGACCCCATTCCCAACCCTCCAAATAGAACTCACTAACCGCATCCAGAACCAATCTCGCCGGATCCTCAGACATGCTAAGAGCATTATAAATCCCATTATGCAACTTCTCCTGCTCAACTGCATACTCATTCAAAAAACTCAACAATCTTTGACCATCCATGCTTTCCATAATAGATCTTAAACTACAATCAAACTCAGCAACTCCCCCAAAGCGCTTCTCCTTCATCTCGATCTCTCTTTCGCGCTGTTCCAGTCCTCTTAGGACCAAACCCACCTCATTCTCCTTGGATTCAAGTTCTTTGAGGCGGTTGCTGATGTGGGTCTCCTTCATCTGGAGCTCCTTAAATCTGGTTTCGATGGAATTCTGGAGAGAGACCAGTTGGGTCTTGCAAAGGCTCTGCTCCATGGAAGCTACGAGCTTGCGACCCTCTGAGAGTTGCTGTTGTAAGGACATATTCAGCCAAAGGCTTTTCAAGAAAATCAATGATAGTTGAATACGTTGGTGCCGGTGAAGAAGAATAAGATGATCGGTTCCAGGAGTAACTGAAGTCGGACTTTTCTGAGTCGTACTATTGTATAATATAAAGTGAAGACTGTTTTCTTTATTATGGGTCCCATCGATAATAAAAAATAAAAAAATAAAAAATAAAAAAAAGAAGCTATAAAACACTTCATTATGAAGAAATCTACGCAGCTACGAACTTTTTGAAAGGCGAATCAAGCCACCATGAATACAGAGACTGCTCCTACCCTACCCATGTTATCAAGTCAAGTTAGGTGAAGAAAAAACTCATCGTTTATTAGGTTTTTTATTTTTATTTCGTTGGATCATTATGCTACTATTAATTGGAAAATAAAAATAAAAATTCTTGGGCATGAGAATAAGATTCTGAATGATTCTCAAAGTTTTATGAGTTTTGTATTTTTTGACCCATGTGTAGCGCCCCCTAGCTTAACCCTATGACTACGTAGGTCAAATTAGAAAGTGTTACTCTTTCTTAAACCATAACTTTAGTTTTTACAAAAAGTGGGCCGAATTTAAACTTTTCAAGTTTTTAAAACATAAGAAATTGCATGGCATTACTTCATGAAAGTTTTTTTACAAATGTACAACCAAAAAGTATCAGTTTATCTTGCTATCCACAGTAATATTACATCACACCAAAATATCGAAATACAAATAAAACACCGCTCACAAGTCAAGTTCGTCTACATTTGTATGATCATGGCGGCAAAAAATTGTGCTAACCAACCAGCAGCTCTACACATCAAAAATCTCCTCACCTGTATCACAGGAACTACATGAGCTAATGCTCAGTAAGTAAAGATTATGCATGCTTATGAACGTGTTTCATGCATAAACTTTATTGAAATTCTCATTGTACTCTTTCTTTCATAATTTTTCATTTTGATGCACTTTTCTTAGAAAATATTTCTTTACAGGACCCTTGGGTACATTACAAAGTCGCGGCAGTCGGTAGGCCGTGCCCACCTGTGCGGGAAAGAAACACATGGCCAATGTGAACCATGCCTACCCAACGCAGACCAACTAAGTAATACACCAATTTCATAGTACAATGCTCAGTCCCGGCAGTCGGTAAGCCGTGCCCACCTATGCGGGAAGGATGTCTGTGCAAACCATACTTACCCAACGCAGATAGACTAAACACTGTACTTAAAATAGATCTCATAAAATCAGTACAATGGTACTACTTTAAATTCAATGCGTGGAAAACTTCATTTCTTTGAAAATCATGCTTAAATGATGATGTCATGCTTATGTCTTTCATGAACAAAACAACAACCATATAATTAATATAATACACATAAGCATGTAGGAAAATATCTTGTATCTACTACTGTTCTTGTGATACAGTTAAAATAAATCTCTACTTACCTTGTGTCCCAATAAAAAAAAGAAAGTGGAAAGGGTCAGTACTCTCTGTAGCAAGGTGTGCTAATTACCTGTTATAGATTATTTGTCATTAAGAGTGCTCATCTATGAAACTAGAAAAATGTAAGCAAACCTAAATAAGAAATGAAAATACAGTCTTTACAAAGCTCAAAGAACTAGTTGATACACCTAAATTTCAAGTACCAGTCATGAATTAATTAAAGGTACTAAAAAAAAACTGAATCTTAACAAATACACTAGGATCATCAAATATAATTCTTCAGTATAAGAAACGACCAGCTCCTAGAGTTGTAGACTTGTTACTATTGTTATCATCATTTTTAAATGGTGGTAATAATTATGAAAAAGATTTGGACATAACTTTTCCTCATTGAAAAAGAAAAATCTGAAAACAAATAAGTTTCAAGATTCACAATTCTCTAATGTCTTTATTTTTCTTTTGGTACTAAGTAACATAGAAAATGTTAAAATAGCCAACAAACATGAAAATACACATAAAGATTTAGAGCAGTACACAATAGTCAAACTAACATAAGTCAATATAGTCGTAATTCTATCAAAATTGTACTAGAATTAAATTTCTCCTCTCAAGAGCTAAACAGCCATAAAAGAAATGATCCCTTCACAAAATAAAGTTCTAATATAACAATCAATATACAACAAGAGAGAACATTTCAATAAAATAAAATAAAAATAAGAACAACCACCACTCAACGTTTGTAAGTTATTGATGTATAAATCATAACTACATAAATCAACTAAAAAAAAGTGTCTTTACAGATTCTTAAAGTATAAGTTGCTGAAAGTCAAATACTAAAAAAAATACCTTTAATAAAACGAGAATACAAGGACCAGTATTGTCTTCTTCTTCTTATTAGTTCTCAAGTAATCAAGTAAGTGTACACGACTATATATGTATATATGGTTTCCTCCGTACAAGTATTAAAAAGAAAAGTTGGAGAATATAAAGTAAGAGAAAGAGATGTTTGTGTCCGTGAGTGGTAAGAGATCAAGTAATAAGTGACTTAATACATAAGACTCTCAAGTTTGCCGACTCAACCAAGTCGGTTTCTACAATATTTCATTTTATTATTATTTTTATTTATTTTGTTTTGTTTTTTTTTTTGTTTTTTTTTTTAACTAATACTCCATATAATTAAAGTAAGAAGAAGACAAGGTTATTATTTTAAATTATAAATTATCTAAATTACATGGTCCACAAAGTAAATAAAGGAATAGTCATACTTACAACTTATATCATCTTCACATATATACATATAGCTACATCTATAAATTTGCTTAAAAAAAATAAAGGTAAATAAAATTTAGAAATTTGTAGCTAACACTTTATCTATAATTCAACCCTTATATCTATGAATCTAAAAGTTATTATCAACGTTCGAATGAAAAGTTAAAAAGCAACCATAAAATAAGCACTAACATATTTCCTCAATGTAAGCTAGTGTGGCATCATTAGTCATTATTTATTTATTTTTTTTATTTTTTTATTATTATTTTATTTTATTTTATTTTTTGCAATCATTTAATCATGTTTTAATTGTGTGAGCATAAAATATAATTTTCTTAAGCACATGTAATGTAGTGTCCTTTTTTTTTTTTTTTTTTTTCACACCAAGCTACCGGATCGAGGTTACCGAGCCTTTACACTGTAAAGGGACATTTTTGACAATATTAGTATACTGATATAGATCTAAAAGCACATAAGAATTGAGAAAATTACCTTAAAATTAATACTAAACGCTCTATATGCCTAATATGAAATATGAATGCGTTTATTATTGGCTTATTATGCATGTGAGAATCTTGGGCATTACACCATGGCCATGGAAATGTGAAATTTAAGGAGTTTTGAGTTAGTCTTATTTCGAGGTAATACAAACTCCATCCAAACATATGGTTTTCACGTTATCTCCATTTGAATGTGTGAGCCCTACAATAAAATTATAATCTTTCTAATTATTTTTCTTCTAAATTCTCGTCCTATTGGCAACTTAGCACAATTTTTTGATATTCTTAAAAAATTTGAAAAAAAGAATTATAATGCGCAACTAAATACAATTATTTAGATTTTCACACAATCATATCACTCTCAACTTTCCCATTAATTTACAAACTTGGAACTCTCTATACCAATTGGCCCCTTAATATTTTTCTCTTTCTCTACTATTTACCATTAAAAGACGTGCGTGATAAATTTAAATTGAGCAAAATAATACCAATAAACAGATAAAAAAAACTTGCTTGAGTGGTGCTCTTGTTTATTATATATTACTAAGGCCTTATTTGGCTAGGAGTAATGGAAAGGGATAGAATGGAAACAATTTCAAAATGACCTAATTCTATTGTTTGGTTAGAAAGTCCAAATAGGAATTGTCTTTCCATTGGAAAGAAGTATGGTAGAATTCTATTCCGTCTAATCTTGGGTGGAATAAGGTAGAGTGGAATACCATTTAATTAATAAAATTGTTAAGTCCAAAAGTTTGGTATTTTAAATGGCAAAGTTTTGAGAGCTTTAGTTGATAAAAGAGATAGAAATGTTGTTACAACAAGTCTGAAGTTGTTACAACAAGTCTGAAGTTGTTGCAACAAGTATTGTTTTTACAATAACAAAACCTATATTTTTCTTTACATGGAAACCTTCTAGAATGTGCCTAAATGTGCTTTGTTTCCATATTTGATGATTCTGATGATAATATTGGTGAAATATAAATAGAATTTCATATATAGCTGTTTAGGATATTTTTCCTATCAATTTTCGATTAATTTCTTTTATATTTACCATATATATCATTGATTATTTCCTCATTCTTTTATTATTGATTGATATCTGATTGCCTCTTATTAATCAATGAATTTGGACAGGTTGTAACGCTCTGCAACCAAGTCGGTCGGACTTTGATTGAAAGCATAACCAGCTAGGCCGAGGCACGTTAAACCTTCATAAATTTCTTTGAAAACTGAGCATTTGAAAGCGGAAGAACTAAAAAGGGCATAAGACTTCTTTTTATAATTAAAAATTTTAGAAATAAAATATAANCATTGACTAGCTTAGCTCTTCTACTTAACTTAAAACTAGACAAGGCTCTATTACACATAACATGTAAGCATACGCATGAATCGGGGTGTGACAAATTCCTCTCCTTTTAAAAATTTCGTCCTCGAAATTTGTAAACTTTTAAAAGATGCACATATAGTCATATAATATGCAAAGACATAGTCAAAGAATAATACAGATAAAATGAACCTAATGGTTGACTGAGTTCCATCCCATGACCCACTGAAAATGAAACTTTTTTTTTTTTTTTTCTCTACAGAATCGTAATGCTCTGATACCAAAATTGTAACGCCCCCCAACCAAGCCGGTCTGACTCTGCATGAAAGCGTAACCAGCTAGGCCAAGGCGCATTAGGCCTTCGTAACTTTCTTTGAAAACTGAGCATTTGAAAGCGAAAGAACTAAAAGGGGCATAAGACTTAATTTTTTTACAATTAATTTTCTTTTTGAAATAAAATATAAACGCATCATGGGATGGATGGAACTACAGCTCAGCCAACTTTCAGGAATCTACTGACGCAACTAAAACCTGCATTACAAGAACTATAATGAGCTAACGCTCAGTAAGTAAAGACGATGCATGCATATGATGAGATGCTATAAAAATATTCGTTACCCATTGTACTACTTTAATTAGAAAAATATTCTTTCTTTAAACATCATTTTGGGCCCCATTTTAAGCATGACTTCTAACTTAGTGACATAGTAGACCTCTTAATAAATATTATTTGTGACTTACCCTGTCTTGGCCCTTTCGCCTCAAGGGATTTTGCCACCTCTTTTCTATACAATCACTAAGCCAGGAGCCATACTTCATAAACAACATAACACAAAAACTTAAGTACAATGGTAACCTTTTCTTAAAAACATGAACTTCTTAAAATGACTTTAATTTTTCCTTTTATAAATATGGCTTATGCATATGCTATGAACACCATTCCATAAACAATATAGTAGTATACATAAGCATATAAAAATAAGCACGTACTTCACATAACATTTAGAAAATACTTTTATTTACTATGTTCTTGTAACGCAGTAAAAAAAGTTTGTCTTTACTTACCTCTAGCCGATATTCCTCTTAATTTTCATGTCTATCTCTAAACCTCTCTCTATCTTTCTTTCATTATTTTTTTCTCTCTAAACTTTAGTAAAAATCTGGGTGGAGCAGTGTATGTCTAAAACTAATTCTCAAGGCCTATTTATAGATTTCACCAAGC
This sequence comes from Trema orientale, assembly GCA_002914845.1. Lineage (NCBI taxonomy): Eukaryota > Viridiplantae > Streptophyta > Magnoliopsida > Rosales > Cannabaceae > Trema > Trema orientale. The sequence goes on from JXTC01000146.1 coordinate 707,452, forward strand.
TCCTCAAGCTAGCAGCTTACTCAGCACCTAAAGGTTCCCCCGTCGTGACATCTAGCGCCACATACCCTATCCACATCGAGCCACTTAACTCAACCTTAATGTTGACACCTAATTGCCACTAACCTCATTTGTATGCTTGACACATAGCATGTTCCATTACACTACGTGTTTCCCACGTACACCTCGTGCTTTCACACTTTACATCTCATACCTTGAATTGACACCTATTTGCCACTAACCTCGTTTACATGCTTGACACCTAGCTCACCCAAATGTTGACACCTAGTTGCCACTAACCTCATCTGTATGCTCGACACCTAGCTTGTCTAAATGTCGACACCTAGTTGCCACTAACCTCGTCTGTATGCTTGACACCTAGCTTGCCCAAATGTCGACACCTAGTTACCACTAACCTCATCTGCATGCTTGACACCTAGCCTATCCTATTCCACTATGTGCTTCAAATTGACACCTCATGCTTTCAAACTTTACACCTCATGCTTTGATTTGACACCTCGTAATCTGATTCAACACCTCGTGCTTACATTGGCACCTCGTACTTATGGACACATCATGCTTAGAACACCTCGTGCTTCACTTTTTGACTTATCGTCTAAATATCATGACTTATATAACTGTCTAGCACGAAAATCGAGAATTACTAACTTCTCCTTAGAAACTGATCACAACATCAGAAATAATCTTGTCTCTTCCGTGAGCAGCTTCTCTATTCTAGATTATTGGAAACTTAACTGTCACTTTTCGTCGAAAATATTTTCTTTCATCACAATGCCTATCATCAAAAGTTTACACTGCTAAAAACCTCAATCAGTAGCTTAACTTATCTCTATTGTATAAAACTCAATAGCAAAAGACTGTCTCGTAAAACGTGAAATTCTTTTTACTAGGATCCTTATGAACTTATAAAATTCTTAAGCTCCTCATTGACTAGCTTAGCTCTTCTACTTAACTTAAAACTAGACAAGGCTCTATTACACATAACATGTAAGCATACGCATGAATCGGGGTGTGACAAA